>SNQJ01S0095357.1:0-31836 GCA_010110895.2 Picea sitchensis | reverse complement strand
CGGTGATACCTTTCCAACGAGCTATCACACGCCTAAAACGGAGATCGTATGCAAAAGTTATGACCCCGGGAAGTTGATGCACCAACTTACCCAAACGGGGCCCACATGACTTTTGGCGCTTCATCTCCTAAGGTTAGGTTTTTGGATGTCTAGGACTTTTGGCATTCCCCTTTATTGTAACAGGGCCTTCAGAGCCTCATTGTAACCATCTTCTGGCGAATGCGAGTAGCCGTCACATCTCTTCTCAGAGATAAGTTGCCACCATTCTAGCGAGTCATTCACTTTGTATTTTTATAGTCTCTGTACATTTATTTCATTAATAGAAATCGTGTATTACTATACATCTGTGTTTATGGGTGCATCTCTGATACATTTCTTTTATATTATTGAACATTTGCGATATCTCTGTGCATTTCTTTATTATATCTCCGATCTCATTTCGTGCCGAAAATAATCCGGATCACACATCATCATGATGGTCCCTGTCAGAGACTAGCATGGGACCTAGGGATTACAGGGTTGGGCATTTCATTGACTGATGGAGACGAACAAACGTCTGCAGGGGGGAGTCACTTTGATGCTGGTGATTAGTTGAGGTCTTGTAGTACCTCACTATGGAAACAACATGTTCAGTCGGTGGGGTCCATGTATAGTTTGGTATGTTCTGGTAGGATAGACCCATTTTGGGTTGAGGCCATGTGTTATTTGCAGGAGACTCATGGTGTTGATGTGTTACAAAACTATACTCCACGGGGCATTGCAATTAACATTCTGATATGGGATCTAGGGATTGGAGTGCTTGGTAGTTTTTTGATTGATGGAGTTGAGTTTCAAGTAGAGTGGTTTCTCGAGGAGTTGACTAAGATTCTTTGGTCGCTGATCATTCTAATCATAAGGAGCATGTGGGTGTCATGCATGGTGAGCACTTGAAGAGGCCACATCTTGAGGGGATTCTACCTTGTGTCACACAGGTGGATATGGGACCCCGGTATCATATGTAGTTGGATTCAATTATTGCTTGAGGACAAGCAATATTCCGGCAGGGAGGACTGTAATGTCCCCATTTTGGGACATTATAACATTACATAGTGTTATGCCTACCAGAGTAGCCATATAGGGGAGGGAAAAGTTCAACAACAAATTAGGGTTTTAGGAAGCTATAAAGGAAGGGTAAAGCTACTTAATTCATTATGCATTGTTATGATTTGATGTTAAGAGTTCCCAGAGGAGGAAGAGATTTGACTTCTACTATTTTGTGAATTTATGGAGGAAACCAGCACCATTGATAGGTTTCCGTGTTGAGAGACACACCCTAGCCCATCGGAGATACCATCCAGGTATTTCACTGTGATATTCAAGAGTATCCAGTTGTAGTGTTGCGCAACTCATCCAGTGAGGGCGCAAGGTCAATTAGAGGGGTTGTATAGCTACACGCGATCAAATCTCGGATTGCAGTTTCCTTCTGACCCAGTTGAGATCCAGCTAGGGCACATAGATTGAGACACTTCCCATCAGATTCAGATGATGGAATCCTTCAGAGCACATCATTCAGCCATCTAGGGTGCAACTCTTTTGGAAGGATAGTTGGGGTTATAGATGGAGCATCAAAAAAGATCCAGGGAAACCCTTCTGACCTAGTTCCGCATTCATCGGGGAAAACGTTTTGAGTCCTATATCAGTCGATTCCATTGGTGGAATCATTTAGACACATCTAGAGAGCCCAAGAGGTGTGCAGACCCCCAAGGGACAAGATCTGAAGCATCAAAGGAAAGATTTGCCATCTGACACACACCAGGATTAGTTTAGAGGCCATGGTGCTTCTATTGGGACAATTTCTATCTCATTCCGATGGGTATATCTCATTCCGATGGGTATAGCCATCCGGACGAGTTTTCTAGTTTGTAGCGGTTACCGTGCTTCTCTAGAATGACCGATTTTACCGATCTATCTATGCATGCATCCGATCTTCCTTCATCTTTTGGTCATGGGTATTTTATGTTATTTTCTTGTATTCCAGTGATGATCCATGAGATCTAACTGAAGACTATTTCCTATATTTCCAGTATTTCATTGTATTTCCATGCTTACATCTCATAATACATATTATTGGGCAGTTGTTGTTCCTTATTTCCGCATGAATCATATATTCATTGTTCAAACCATAATGTATAACTTGCACATGCGATAATCACAAAAAATCTCAAACACATAACTAAAATGTAGCCAGAAACCCACAGAGTATCAGATCTGAAGTTAAAACGCAACCAGAAACCCCTAGAGTATCAGATCTGAAGTTAAAAAAAATCCAAAAACCCCGAGAGTATCAGATCTATGAGACAAAATTCTAGATCAACAGTAGATATCCAGATCAGCTGGATCATGGATATTACACTATATATGTGAAAGAGAGAGATTTTATATAAACATTGAATATGAGTGTATATCCATCTTAAACCTAGATCTATCAAGCACCAAGAGGAATAAAATTACTTGAAGTGTAAATTTTTAAGCTAATTAATATTTAATGAGCATAAGGTAGAGGTAGAGGTGTGGGAAGAGTGTTTATTTTGGTGGGGGTGAGAATATAGAGTGTGCATTTAAAATGCACCTCCCCCCCAAGCGAAATGCACACTTTCACTGGGCCCCACCTCTATGTTTATTCTCAAATGCACACTTTCTCTCCTTGTTTCCATCCTCATGCTTTAAATGAGGGGAGAAAGTGTGCATTTGTGGCGATGGGGGGAGAAAGTTTTCATTCCTCACCTTCACTCCCACCTCTACCTTCATGCTCAGATACACACTTTCTCCCTCAAGTATGATGGAGAGTGTTATCATAAACATGGGTAATGATTTTGTGTAGGATTTAAAAAAATATAAACTTATAACAAATAATAATAATATTATAGGTTAGTCAAATATATAAAAAAATAAAATTAGCAATATCTATGTAATATAAAAGAGAGACATTTGATATGTACATCAAATACTAGTGTAAATCCATCTTATACCCATATCTATCAAGCACAAAAATGGATCAATTTTTTTGATGTGTAAAGTTTTAGGTAAATTAATATTCAATGAGGATAGGGTAGGGGTGGAGGTGGAGGAAGAGAGTGTGTATTTTGGTAAGGATGGGGGGAGAGTGTGTGCATTTAAAATGCACCCTTTTTCCCCAACCAAAATTCACACTTTCACCCCCCAACTCCACCCTTATGCTCAAATGCACACATTCTCCCCCCATCACCATCCTTATGCATTTCAATGAGGGAAGGAAGTATGCATCCCTCACCCCCACCTCCATATTCATGCTCAAATACACACTTTCTCCCCCATTTCTACTCTCATGCCTTTATGAAGGGAAAAAGTGTGCATTTATAGAGATGGGTTCATGCTCGAATACATACTTTCTCCCCCCATTTCCACTCTCATGCCTTTATGAAGGGGAAAAAGGTGTGCACTTGTAGAGATGGGGGGTGAAGGTGTACATTCCCCACCTCATATTATGAATGTGAGGAAAAAGTTTACATTTGTGTGGGGGTAATAATTTATGCATCCACCACCCTCATAATATGATGGTGGATATGGGACAAGAAAGTATGCATTTCAAATCCACATTTTTATAAGGGTGGCGGTGGGGGTGGAGAGAGAAAGTGTGCATCTTTCTCTTGGGAGTTTTATGAGGGTGAGGTTGAGGAAAAAAAGTGTGCAATTAGGGTGGGGAGGAGAAAGTGTGCATTTAAAATGTTCCCCCACATGGTCCCCACCTTCATAAAAGTGTGTAGAGAGTGGGTGGAAAAAGGGTGCAATTTTTTTATGAGGGTGGGAGTGGGGAGATAAAGTGTGAATTTTCACACTTTTATTGGGGTGGAGGTGGGGAGAGCGTTGGCCCTTGACCAAGTTTTGGGGAAACTTTGGTCATTTTTGGCCCACTTTTGGACTTCGACACGTTGGTCGAAGTAGGAGCACCTAGGCGGAGCTGAGATCATGGATCTCACCTATTTTGAGGGTTATGTGGACCCACTAAGGGGTCCTCTAGGGTTTTGTAAAGGGTTTATGGGATGCCGTCCCATGGGTTTTCCCCATGTTTGAGCCTTATTGTAAGGGTTTGTAAAGTATAAATAAAGAGGAGTGTAGTGTAGAAGGGGAGTTCTTTATGAAACATAAGTGCTTTGTGCGAAGGAATGTATGTGGTCGAGGCTTTGTGCTCGACTGTGATTTTGTAATAGGTGCTAAGTGTTGTGATAAAAGATTGTGGCTCTGTGCATTTGACCTATTTTTTTGGGGTAAAGAAGGAGGATTTGGTGCTTAGTGTGCAAATACATTGTCTTGTGTGAAGTTTGACTCTATGGATTAGTGCACATGAGTGACTGATCTTGGTGAATAATAAAGAGGCAAAGCGTTTTGTGAAGGTATCCCCACCCTGGGATGAACCATGTATATCTGGTGTCTCATGGTTTGCTTTGTGCAGTGTTATTTATATTATGCATTTGCTTAGTGCATGATTATAATGTGTAATGATTATATATTTTGTTGCTTGATTATTTTACTTATAATTAAGGTTAAATGAATGCTAGACTTAACTCACAGTGCTAAGTGCTCAGGGTGCATAATCCCTTTTTGTTACAACACTTATATATCTTTGATTATGCTCTGCGATGTTAATGAGGTTAATAAACTAATGGATGTTCACTTCCTAAGTGTTAATAGAATATTCTACAAAGTGCTCTTATCACAAATTCATGTCCCAGCCTGGTTACAAACACCTGCATCCTATAACCCCCCCTGCTTCTACCTTGGGTGAGACTTATCCTACTTCACAGGTGTTACCGAAAGGGCCGATAGTCAGGGTTTTGTTGGTGCATTGTTGAGCATTGAAGCTTGGATCTTCCCCTGTGCCAACAAATGGTTATGTTGTCATTACCTGAAACTGTGATTGTTGGGAACTGGAGTAAAGAAAGAGAAAAGCTATGTGCATAGGTCTGTTGCTAAAGTGTGCAGTACTCTACTTGAATTGTGAAGCTTTGTGCCAATAAAGTAAGTTGGTCTGAAGAAAAGAGGTAAGATCCTAAAAGAGGTAAGCTTTGTGCTTTGATAAGAAAAAGATAAGTGAAAATGTTTGTTTTGAAAGCATGAATTTAAGTATGTTTAATAGATTTTGTCCTAGTCTGAAGGCTAG
Source organism: Picea sitchensis (assembly GCA_010110895.2). Lineage (NCBI taxonomy): Eukaryota > Viridiplantae > Streptophyta > Pinopsida > Pinales > Pinaceae > Picea > Picea sitchensis. The sequence goes on along the minus strand of SNQJ01S0095357.1, from coordinate 26,660 downwards.
GGAGCAATTGAAAGAAAGAGTTGATTCGAGTAAATTTAATGGGAATGAATAAATATATGTTATTCCTATGCATAGAAAGAGTTTTTGGACTGATAAGTGGATGCATGAACCTAGAAAGAATTTTTGCAGATTGCAGGTCCAACAATATGATCATAGGGGAAGTGTGCAGTACATAAAAGATTGGGGAACATTTAAGAGAAAAAGAGGATTGACTTTGTGTTATAACTGCAGGGGGCCAGGACACATTGCTAAGGAATTCCCTGGGGTAGGCCCTATTTTTCTTTGTTGTAAGGTTGTAGGTCATGAGGTTGACGAATGTCCAAGGATTATTGATAAAGTTAAAGGGAGGGACATAAGAAAAGAAAATTATGAAAAGAGTCAAGAGACTAAGGGTGTGTTAGAAAGTCATAAAGAGAAAAGGTTAGAGGAAGTTTAGAATATTTTATTACAGTTGGAAGAAATGATGAATGTTCATAGAGATGTCATTTTACCAGAAAACCTGAAAGCAAAAAAACGCATAAGTGCAAGAATAAAATACTTCGAAATAGACAATATAGTCTTGGATGAATAAACATAAGTGAATATTATGACAAAAGAAACTTGGGAAGTTTTGGGGAAGCCTATTGTGGTACCTTCTTTAGGAAGGATAGGCTTTTTTAAGGGCAATATGATAACTTTATATGGAAGAGTAACTACTATATATATTATTGTTCATGAAACATCGACTGAAGAAGAATTTGAAGTCATTAGGATTGTTGAGGACAACTCCCCTTTCCCACTTTTATTAGGTAAAACTTGGATTGAGAAGGATCAGATCATAAGGAAAGTAGAAGAAGAAGCCAGAGAAAAGAAAAAGCAAGAATTAAGGGATTTTATGGCTAGGATAATAGACCAACTAAGAGAAGAATGAAAGGATAAGTCGAAGAAACAGAGAAAAATAACAATGCAGGAGGGACAGAAAGCAAAAGAATTAGCTATCAAGGTTGAAAGAATGCAAGAAGGCTTGAAGGAACTATCTATCCAAGAGAGAAGTGTTCCCACGCAGGAAGTGTTAAGAAAATGGATATTAACTTTATAACCTTTGATGGTACCTTGACAGTGCGAAGCCACTACGCCAGGGGAAGATAAGAATAAAAATGGAAAGAGGGTTCCAGAAATAGTTAAAGAGACTCAGATAACATGAAAGAAGGAAAGGAAACTCAATAAAAAGAAGGCTAAGTTGGAAAAGCTACAAGAAGTTACATAAATAAGATGAAAGACTTCACAGACCAGAATCTCGCAGGAGGTAGGTTCACAGGGTTTGAACCTCACTGAAACAGCAGGTCCACACAGATTTGGACTTCGCCTTAGTGAAGTTATATAACCGTTGGAGGTTCCTTGACCATTAGAATGAAGCTCTAGAATGGTTAGGAAACACATTTATGGGTTTATGGAATTCTTTTGGATGTTGAGACCGCACCATAACAACTAGATTTACATTAATGAAGCATTTAACTCTAGTTCTTGTTCGTTGGGAGATTCATCATGACCACCCCACTTATTTAACTTGTTGATCATTGCGTTGGGACCACTTTTTTGTACCCGTGACTGACTGAGATAAGAAGAGAATTGTCCAAGTGTTGAACTAAGCTTCATGTCGTTATCTAAAAGTATACCCCACCTGTCTCTTTGTCTACTCACTGTCTGTTAAAAGCTAGAATGTCGGGCGAACCCAATGACCTTGAGAAATATGTCGAGGAAGTTCTTAGGAAACTCATGGCCGACAGACTTGTATCCAAAGGTATTCAAGCATCGTCGACTAGGGGACTGCAGGATTCCCCTTCAACTAGATGTCGTTCCACCTGCATCAGCCCCGTAACTGAACAAAGAAGTAAGCACCACGGTGATCCGGCTAACGCAAAGAAGATCCCGTCGATCCTGCCTAAATATATTCCACCTCTAGCCGACGTTGTTAACTATGATAGTATCCCTCACATTTTCAAGTACTCTGTGTTCACTGCATACATTCCGAAAGGAATTCACATAGTAGGGAGTTAGTTAAGGCAGATCCCACTGTTGAAGAACTGTGACTTCAACTTAGGATACCGAAAGAAATACGCTATGTTATCTCCTCATCATTACTTAATAAAGACAACCGAAAAGAAACCTTGCCTCGTCTTGTAGCCATGGATCAAGGGGTTGGCACAATAAACCATATTAAATGTAATGAATATTCCCCATTTTGGCTGCCACCAGGAGGTTAACGCTTGTGTTAAAATCCTTCTATCTTGCTGTCATGGTGGATATCTATAGCTCGATAGAAGAATTACTATGGATCCAACGCTGAACCACTGGATCACAGGTTTAATTTTGAAGGGTCCTGAGCCACAACAGCTCTATCCAGGGAAGACCTTAGATCGATCTGTAGCACAATGCATCAAAGAAGCCTAAGGAGAGGTAGAAAAGGAGAAGCGAGGTTACAAGGTATCCTCCATATAGGATGGCGCAGTGTGACTTGATTGTCAACTCTTAGTTGGAAAGCTAGTGAGGAAGAACCTCCCCACACAGGTCACTAGGTTCATGGTGGACCTTGCAGGAAAGTGTGTGGAGGGCCTGCAGATGAACTGGGCGAACTACCTCGTCAATGAGCTAGAAAAGGATTTCTGTGAAGCCCATGACTTAGGATATGATTTCCTCTATATCTAGTTGATCATTTTGATCACATTTGTGGCTTGGAAGATGCCTGAAGGAGATAATTTACCAGATATTGAACCTACGGAGCCCCTGGCCGCTCAGTTTTCCACCCTGTGGTATACAACTGACATGACGAAATAGTGGTAGTCTAATGCCGTGTTACACAGGTACTATCAGCAGTTGAAATTCACCATTGAATCATTTACTCATATGACACTGTGTACCTTGCATGAGTATAGGCCCATAGAAAAGTTTCGCATTGATCCCCACTTCATTTACATGACTGAGCAAAGAGATGAGCACCAGGAAAGCTTGTAGTCATACTATAAGCTCACAAATGAAGATATTGAACAGATTATAAAGGAATGGAGAGAAGAATTTATTGTACTTGTTTTTGATGAAAAGTTATATAACACTGACACTATAGGAAGCCCGATGGTTACACGAGCTAAACATGTTGGACAGTCCAGTGGGACGAAGAAGAAGAAAAAATAGGTTGAAGTCTAGGACATAGAGAGTGATGAAGAGGATGAAGAGAAAACATCTAGAGATAACGGGTCTGGCTTGCCAAGAGGAGGAGAAGATGAAGAAGAAGGATAGGGAGGAGGAGAAGACGAAGCAGAAGGACATGGAGGAGGAGATGAAGGAGAAGAAGAGAAAGGAGGAGGTGAAGCTACACCACCTAAAGATCCCCCTATTGGGACAATGACACCACAAAAGAGGAAAGTTACTCTAAAGAAACCTTCAGCAAGGAAGAAGACGCATGCCAATAATCCACAGTTGGAAGCCACTCTCACTAATGATGACATTATTCTGGCCCGTGTAAATATGGAGGACACCTCTAAAGACATTCTATAGAGATACAAATAGAAACATGCATAGTTGTATGAAAGGATTGAGAGGGAGTTGAAGGAAGTGCAACACGTTGTTCGCTTGGTCCACGTAGTGCCTACTGCATCATTTGCGCCTTCCTCATCACAGAGAAAAAACTTGGAGGATGAACCAACTCCTAAGGGTGAATCATGGATTTGGATCACCCTCCCCTAGTATAGCATCAAGTTTCCCACCCCCGCAACACTACAGGCTAGTCCCAACTTGGATGTTGAGGTTAACCTTAAGGGAATACCTCTAGGACAAGTCGAAGAATTGGAGGTAGGTTTAAAGACATATAGAAAGGAACAGAGAGAAATGATCGCTGAAAGAGCATCCCAACTAAGAAGGCTTGCTGACGAAACAAAAGCTCGGTTCCAGAGAGCTTAGGAAGAGAAGGAGACAACTATAGAATCCCTACAAAAGGAGAAAGATGAAGTCCTAATACATCTACAAGTAGCACAAGACAGTGTAGCTACCTATGAAAACAAGAAAGCAGAGCTTCAGGAGGAAAAGAGACTTGGCGAAGCCCAACTACAGAAGGAAAAAGAGCAGCTACTCACAGAGCAAGCCGTGGTCAAAGAAGCATTAAGTAAATCATGTCTCTTTGTGCCAGGCTTGGAATAGGAGCAGAAAGAGCCTTTCGAAGCTCAAGTAGCGAAGCTCATAGAAACCCTCCAAGAGTTTCAGGCTAGAATAGCTGAACTAGAGGCCCGAGCAGTGCCGAGCACCCCGTAGGAGGTGCGTGACCAGAGGGAGGAGACTGCCAAAAACATATTAGAAAGTATAAAATCACTCACCTCAACATGTATATAGTTGAGTGACAGAAGCATCCAGACGTATGAATGCCTCATTGAGGATCCAGAGTTAAAGAAGCTATAATCTCAGTTACAGGAGGCACGACAACAAGAATTTTCATTGCAGGCGTAGCTGAATCTTCTCACAGGAGTGGAAAGGATGAAGAGATCCCAGGGGCAGTGCATAGTACAACAACATATCACTGCCCTCTAGGGTAAGGTGATGGAATTAACACAGAAGTTACAACCTATGTAGGAAGAATCTTGCAAGGTGTTCGAGGAGATCGATAGCGAGGGTTCACACTTAGGTCAAGTAGTTGGAGTAGTAGAACAATGCCTGAAAGGGCCTATTACAGAGAAGACAGTCTAGGAGCTCACTGAGAAAGAGGCTTGGGTGAGGTAGCAAGTAGAAGAAGTTCGAAGGAATGTATGTGGTCAAGGCTTTGTGCTTGACTGTTATTTTGTAACAGGTTCTAAGTGTTGTGATAAGAGATTGTGGCTCTGTGCATTTGGCCTATTTTTTTGGGGGAAATAAGGAGGATCTAGTGATTAGTGCGTATATATCCTATTTTGTGTGAAGTTTGAATTTATGGCTTAGTGCACAAGAGTGACTGATCTTGGTGAATAATAAAGAGGCGAAGCAGTTTGTGGATGTAGCCCCACCTTGGGGTGAACCACGTATATTTGGTGTCTCATGGTTTGCTTTGTGCAGTGTTATTTCTGTTATGCATTTTCTTAGTGCATGATTATGATGTGTAATGAATATATATTTTGTTTCTTAAGTAATTTACTTATGATTAAGGGTAAATGAATGCTATACTCAACCCACAGTTGTTCGCACCCAATTCGTCACTTGGTGAGAAAATAAAGGGTGCTTACATGCCCAGTTGGGCTCTGCTAGGCATGACAGCTGTAGAGTAAAAGGTTAGAAAGAGAAACAACAAAACTATAAACAAGAAATAAATTAAAACAAACTAAAACTATGAGCATATGGAAAAATAAAAAATAAATACAAATGGACCAATATCACCAATGTATAAGCTGATCTATTGATGAAATCCAAAGGCACAATGAAGAAAGGGGACTTGGGTCCCTTATTTCTCCAATGGAAGGCTCTTGAGGCCCTCAAAATCTTGCTTTCCTTACAATGAAAAGATGAAAATGTGGGTGAAAGAACTCCTAACTTATCCACTCAAGAGAGGGGTGAATAGCTCTATGAAATGCAACTTATTATGTTTATTGCCAAAGAATGAGTCCTTAGCAATCTTAGCAACATAACAATACATAGAATTCCTTAAGAAAATGGTGGTTATTCATGGCCTTTTATAGCCTAGCATTGGGTGTTTATGTAACCTCTTTTGAATGTGAAAAGGGGCTCTTTAGGGCTCAATTAGGTCTTTGACCAGCCCACCATGAGGATTGAGCTCGGATTTGGTGTCAAATCGACTTGGGAGCTGATCCATTAGTGGTTGGGAGGCCGACCAATTTCAATAAATGCACCGTTTAGCAGGGGCACAGGTTTTTCGCCCAACATCTGCGCATTGTGCGCGTATGCACGCATTGTACGTTGCGGTTCCGCACATATGCGCGCGCACCCAGATTCTGTAAAGCGCCCTTCAATTTTTTGGTCAGTTGGTATAGTTTTTTGACCCTTTTGCAGTGCTGTGGAATTAATCCTATGCCATGAATGACTTCAGTCCTGTTTTGACGATGCAGAGTTCTTGTCGCCATGTGCGGACGAAATTTCAGTGATAACAACAGTGCTAAGTGCTCAGGGTGCATAATGACTTTTTGCTACAACACTTATTTGTCTTTGATTATGCTCTATGATGTTAATGAGGTTAATAAAATAATGCATGTTTGCTTCCTAAGAGTTAATAGAATATTTTGCGAAATGCTCTTATCAAAAATTCGTGTCCCATCTTGATTACAGACACCTGCATCCTGTAACCCCCCCTGCTTCTACCTTAGGTGATACTTCACTTTCTTCGCAGGTGTTGATGAAAGGGTCGGTAGTCGAGGTTTTGTTGGTGTGCTGTTAAGCATTGAACCGTGGTTCTTCCCCTGTGCCAACAGAGATAAAGTGTACACTTCGAGTGAGGAGGAGAAATCATGCATTTGAAATGTTTTTGCACATGGTCCCCACCCTCATAAAAGTGTGCAAGAACACACTTACACTTTTATGAGGGTAGGGGGAGAATGTAATGTGTTATCCCCATTTTATGGATAACTAAGGAGATTATGTCTCGAGGCCCTCAGGTTGCAGATATGGAGTGCCAAGAGACTACATGACCAACAATACCCTTTTGCATAGTTGGAAACCTTTCTCATGGCCCCAAATGGTCACATATTTCAATATGGAATCCACCACATCAGTTGACTTCTGGAAGGTAGTGGGCCTTGCTCCATGAGGTACACGTCAGTATTATGGTGAGCATCATTTCAATATTTAATATAGTTGAGTATTTTGTATCTTATATTTCTCTATATTTCATGATATATGCTTGGACATTATGCCTTTTACCCTGCTTCACCTTGGTGGTTAACATTGTGCCCTAGTAAGTGGTTTTACTTTGGGTTGGGTTTGCTACTAAGAACTCCTTTAATGATCCATCGTATTGTTCCTGACCATACCTATATCTTTGGATTTTAGAGTGTATTGACCCAATAAGGGGTTGTACCTCATTCTATGGGAAAAAGGGGCTAAAGGCCCACAAGGATTGATGTTGGGTAAAAGATAATTTTTTTTTATAAACCTTCCAGATGCCTTGCCTAGGGATCACCCAAGAAAGTAGTGAAACACTATCTTTGAGTAAAGGGGACCAACAATATAATAAAGAATGCTTAAAAGGTTAGTTGAAGGATAAGAGGTATTATCACAAGCCGACCTATCACATCCATGAATATCTAGTGGTATGACATTTCCATCATTTGGTCAGCAAACCCAGGTAATTGCTCTCAGTTGCATGGATGAGAGAAAGGGGTCTCATCATGAGCCAACCTTCCCATTTCCACTAGATGTTTGTGGGTGACATTTTCATTATCTGGTCACTACGCCAGGGCAGTGACCTTCAACCTTTCCATACAAATATGAAATAATAAAAGAATGGAAAATAATGGGTTTGGAAAAAGTGCATTGCGGACAAAGGTACCATACGCCCTCTACAAAGGCACCCATGAATGAGATACTACGACCCCTTATATGTCATGAGCCCTATGCCCATTGAGTCTTGACCCCAACCACTTCACAAAATTTACATGGCTTAGAGAGGGATCTCTTGGAGACTTTCCTTGATCTAGGGAAAGATCTACCCAATATGACACCTCGTCAACCCTCCCATATTCAATCTTGACAAGTCGCATAGTGTATTTGAGAAATTAATTGTTTGATATAGTGATATTTGATGCACATGCTTAGGTGGCTCATTTATTGATTGGATTCACTTATCATGATGTTATGGCTTGAGATCCTTGGAGGGCATGCTCATTTGTATTTGTAGGACCTAGTTAGTGGACAATTTTGGGAGAACAAGCCTAGCTTAGGCTTCCATGGGGATACAAGCCCACAGGTTGGATGCCAAGGGACTGCATGTCGGATGAGAAAGATCAAACTTGGAAAGCATTGAAGATGACTTGGATGACATAGGATAGCCCCCACATGCCAAATTTTTTTCCTATGAGAGGAAAAACGTCATTCCTAGAGGCATAACGTCACCTAGGGGGGCTAGGGCTTGGTGGTGAGGTGCCACTCATTGACACATGGATGTTTCGAGGAGAAGAAGGTCTTCACCATGAGGTGATTTTCTAGATTCTTGACATGTGGCCTTTGGAGTCCTACCCATGCTTCTCCAACTCCAACGATTTCTTCTAAGTGGCTAAAGGTCCCCTAAAGGGGAGACATCTATGTAAAATTAGGGTTTATTTGTGCAAAAGTGAAACTTTAAATGAATTTTTTAATATTACTTTGTTAAAGGGGAAAATATTAGGGTTGTTGACCCTTTGGTTTACCCATTAATTTATGAACAAGTCACCTTAGTGACATTTTGTATAAATAAGAGATCATAAGATCTCATTTGAACAATAACTCTCCCTCTTGTGAGAAGTATTGGTCTAAAATTTTTGATACCTTTGGAAAACTTGTCTCTCTTGGATCTTGTTTATGGTTATCTCTTGATGTTATGGTTGATGGAAGTGATGCTCTAGCCTTGGAAGGATTGTCTCTTTCTATTGTGGTGGATTATCTTGGCATTTTTCCTTGAATTGGTATGGTCTTTAATTCCATGCTATCATTTGTTTCAAGTCAAGGTTATTTTCCTAGGAGCTAGGTGAGAAGTATAAGAAAATAGACCCCCACCATATCCTTCATCATTTTATTCTTCATGTTATTGGTTAAACAAGGGTTTTCTAAGAGAAGTATAAGGGCATACACCCTCTTAGCTTAAACCCTAGCTAGATGAACTTGCCTTGGGGAGTAAGAGGGTTTACACCCCAAAGGAGGCATCTTCTCTAGATATTTCTTTGCATGACCCCATTAACCCAATTATTAAGAGCACTAGTCATTTATTATTGCATTGAAGAAATAAAATATTGCATTGGAAAATGTGATTTTTGGTCATTTTAACTTTTTGTAAAGTGGATTGTAATCCTTGTGCCTTGGGCACCTCACAGCCACTAGGGCATCCCCATCAAGGGGAAAGTTCTTGTTTCTTTTATAAATTACATCTTCATCCATTAGGGCTGCAGAAACCTTAACTCATTTGCTTGAATAACTCTCTTATTAACCATTAGATTTTTCTCAAAGTTTGCACACTTATTCTTCTTGGTCTAACACACTTTTTGGAAATGTTTGAGGAGTTTTCAGTGGCTGATTTTCTTTTTGTAATACATTGAATGTTACAGCCATAAGAATGATATAATTTTCTATAGACAAGTGTTTACAACAAACTTATCTTTTTATGCTAGAATATTGTCTTTTCATCTTGAGTTCAGCTAGTCATTAACTAGTTTTTCTCTTGTATTTTCTACTTGATCTCTAGAATTTATTGAACATATTTTAGTACCATATTATTTATGATATATAATGTTATCTATTGCTGCAAATTAGGGACAACAAGCTTAATTGTTTGATCCAACTATCATACATCATTACAAAGAGGTTTTTCTTGTGTCTCAGGTGGGTGTTTCACCATTTACAGGTGATCCATATGGATATCGGTGGCCACCCACCTTTTCCGTCTGTCTCAAAACCGTTTTCTGACAATTTTGACAATTTACTATTTTTAGTAGTTTTAACTTCCAGGGCTAGTTTAAGGGCCTAAATGAAGGTTTTTCGGGATAAAGCTTCAAAATGATAGCCAAAGGAATTATTGAGTCCCCAAAATGAATATCCTCAATGATACCTTTCCAATGAGCTTTCATATGCATAAAATAGAGATCGTATGCAAAAGTTACAACCTTGAGAAGTTGATGTACTAACTTACCCAAATGGGGCCCACATGACTTTTGGCGCTTCATCTCCTAGGGTTAGTTTTTTGGATGTCTAGTATTTTTGGAATTCTTTTTTATTGTAAAAACACCTTCGAAGCCTCATTTTAATCATCTTCTTATGAATGAGTGTAGTTGTCACATCTCTTCTCAGAGATAAGCTGCCACCATTCCAGCAAGCTTGTTTCTACTGCATTTTACAGTTTCAACTTATTTCCTTATTGAATAGAAAAATAGTTTTACTGTATCTCTGTTATTTTGTGTTAAGCACCTATTAATAATCTATATTCATTTTTTTCTACTCATAAAATTTGGATCATTGGTATCAGAGCGATCTGCTCCTTGTCTTCTTAATGCATGTCCCCAACGAGGTTGGAGTACAAAGAGTCGGGTCTCGAGCTTGTTTCTCTTAAGGACAAAAACTCTCACACACCCAAGAAACCTCTCATGGTAGGAGAAAAGAAAGATGATGGGACAAGATATCCCTTCAAACTGTTGATTGAAGAATCCCTCATGCAATGAAGGAACGAGATGATGGATAGTTTCGCGCAAATCCTTCGACAACTACCAACAAGCAACGCATCTTCTTCGAGCAGAGGCGCCACCCCCTTCAAAGTACAAATAAACTTCGATATTCCTATATTTGAAGGTCAGATAGAGGCAGATGCTATAGACAAGTGGTTGAATCTAATAGAAGGGTATTTTTCTGTCCATAACTATTCAAATAGAGAAAAGATTACTTTTTCTCTCCTCAAAGACGTTCCCCACGTCAAAGATTGGTGGGAAAATTTATTTGAGAAAAAGGAAACAGAGGAACCCTCACTATTTATAGTCATAACAACCTGGGATTCCTTCAGGGATTCTATTAAGGAACAATACTACCCTGTCAGAAGTTATGAAGACTTGTATACCAAATGGACCACACTGCAATAAGAAAGAGACTAAGCAGTGCCAGATTTCACAAATATATTTCATAGCTTGCACACCAAGTTGGGTATCAAAGAGTTAGAGTGAAATATGGTGCTCAAGTCTCATGGTGCTATGCTAGATACATTCAGACTAAAATGGAATTTTTGGACATCTCATCCTTGGGTGTGGCCTACCGATATGATGTCAAAATCAAGCAGAAGATCAAACAAAAGACGCGGCAATTTGGGTCTAGGAACCCCTCACAAAAAAATCCAGGAAAGGGTGGCCCCAACCCATAGAAAAAAGGACAAAGGCAATATTGACAGTATCAGGACAACCAGTCCAAGCTACAAGCAAAGAAGGACACCGAAAAGACAAAGAAATATACTGGGAAGTGGTGCGATTTCCATAAGATCCCTTGGCGTAACACTATTGATTTCCGCTTAAAGAAATCGTTGGTGGCCGAAGTGAAATCCTCTGAATCAGATCCAGGTTTAGACTCGGAGCCAGAAATAAGAAGGGGAATATGGATCATTTATGTAGAACCCAGTGCCACTGTTGCTACCACCAAGCTCTAGCCTGGTGAACCAGATGAGCCAGAAGAAGGAGAATTCCTCTTCCATTCATATATGTGGGTAAAAGGCACCCCACTACATTTCATCGTGGATAGAGGTAGCCAGAAGAACCTCATCTTAGCAGAGGTCATCAAGCAACTGGCCCTATTGACAACACCACACCCACAACACTACACCATTGGATAGCTCCGCCAAAGAAGCGATCTCCACGCCAGCCAACAGTGTCGACTATCATATGACATCAAGCCCTTCAAAGATGAGGTATTGTGTGATGTTGCTCCTCTCAAAGTTTCTGATTTTCTTTTGGGCCAACCTTATTTATGGAAACGTCATGTTGTATATGAGTCTAAGCCTTGTAGTGTTATTATTACTTTGAACATGAAATTGTATAGGATACCCGAGGCAGTTCCACCTAGTGCTATTTCCTTGATCTTTGCTAAGCAATGCAGGAAGGTCACCTCTCAGACGAGGAAGTTTGTATTCTTCATGATTTGATCTCAGAATAAGCGAAAGATCATAGCCACATCCAAGGTCTCTGCGACCTACCTCTCCACACAGCAGAAGCAAGTAGATAAGGTCGTGGAAGAATACTCAGATATCTTCTCCTCACCTACCGGGGTACCTTTGCACTGCCAGATCAAGCACCCCATTGATCTGACCCCCGATGCACTATTGCCCAATGGGCCAGTCTATCATCGCTCTCTGTTAGAGAATGAGGAGATCAAGCAATAGATCTAAGAACTGCTCCACAAGGGGCACATCTGTCCCAACTCATCACCTTGTGGGAGCCCAATCATCCTGGTATAGAATAAATATGGAACCTCGTGAATCTATATTGATTATCGGTCTTTGAATCAAATCACAGTCAGAAACTAGTACCCAATTCCCCAAATTGATGACCTCCTTGATCAACTCATGGGGGAAAAATACTTCAATAAGATTGATATGAAGTCTGGATATCACCAGGTCCCAATAGAACATACAGATGTATGGAAACCTACCTTCAAGTCAAAGGAAGGCCTTTTTGAATGGTTGGCCATGGCCTTTGGTTTGAAAAATGCTCCAACCACTTTCATGAGGATGATGGACGATATCCTGCGACCATTCACCAATACTTTTGTAGTGGTGTATTTGGATGACATTCTCATTTACAACAAGACTTGGGTCGAGCATTTGCATCATATTCAACAAGTTCTGCACACCTTGCGACAACAAAAGCTATATGCCAACTTTGAAAAATTATCCTTCGACATGGACAGTGTCCATTACCTAGGCTACATAATTGATTAGCATGGAGTACATGTGGATCCCGCTAGGATCCAAGTCATTTGTGACTGACCAACCCCAATGACACTCACTGAGCTTCAGAGCTTCTTGGGCCTTGCCAATTTCTACCATAGGTTCATGTTGGGATTCTCCCATATTGCATGGGCCCTTAGCCAAATAACCAGGGGTGGTGGTAAGGTGAAATTTGTGTGGGGCTGGTCCAAACAATAATCATTCGACGATTTGAAGCAACGCTTGTGCTCAACCCCAGTAATTTCACTACCAGACTTGCAAAAACCCTTTGAGATCGAGACATATGCTTCAGACTATGTGGTGGGCACCATTCTCACTCAGCACGGCCACCATGTGGCCTATCATAGTGAGACACTATCATATGATGTCTGTAAGTACTTACTTACGACAAAGAAATGTACTCCAATGCGAAAGCCTGCCGCTAGTGGAGACATTAAATTTTTGGGAAGGAGAGAATCATCCACACTGATCATAAGACACTATAGTTCATGAAGACACAAGGGAAATTGCAGAATGATAGCCATCAAAAGTGGTCCACATACTTGCAACAATTCCACCTCAACATCAAGTATAAAACAAGAAGCACCAATTGCGTTGTTGATTGTCTCAACAAACTTCCAGTCATGGCACTCACCATGGTGCTATAATCCTACACCCATGAGACCTCTGGATGCCCCCAACTCTATGAGACAAACCCATAATTCACCACCACCTACCAAATGGTGGGTGCAAACGCAGTTGTCGATAGTTTCCATCGTCAGGATGGGTTGTTGTGTCTTTTGGGCCATATCTGTGTTCCATCAAGAGAGAGAGTGAAGTTGATCTGGGAATCCCACTACAGTCGGGTGGAAGGACACTTCGGCATCAAAAATATAGTGGCGATGCTACAAGAACATTTCTATTGTCCGAAACTTCAACAAGAGGTCAACAAGTATATCAGGTCCTACACTACCTGCACTATTTCCAAACCGAACACTAAGAAACAAGGCCTATACACCCCTCTTCCTACTCATAAAAGGCCATGGTAATCCATCTCAATGGACTACATGTTGGGCCTCCTATTCACCAAGTGGGGAAATGACTGTGTTTTTGTGGTTGTTGATCGCTTTTCTAAGATGGTGATTCTGGTTGCCTGCATGAAGAACATCACAGTGGAGGCCACTTCCAAGCTCTTCTTTGAATGAGTCTAGGTACATTTTGGAATCCCACAAACCATTGTCTCAGATTGGGACAGTCGATTTCTCAGCACATTCTGGTCGAGCCTCTGGTCACTACTGGACACCAAGCTCACCAAATCCATTTCTTTCCATCCCCATACAGATGGCCAAACTTAGGTCATCAATCAAATGATTGTGCATATCCTTTGTATGAATAATTCAAATAATCCTTGCACATGGGACGAGATCCTTCCTTGTGTCCAACATACCTACAACCAAGCCCTACATACCTCAACTGGCCACAACCCCTTTCAGGTGTGGTTGGAATTCCAACCATTGGGTCCCATAGATGTTTCACTTCCCCTTGCAGTCACCTCAACCGACTCATCTCCTGCTCCAACTAAAGCTAACAAAGCCACCTGGTTCATTGAGCAGATCCAACACATCTGCCAACAGGTTTAGGATATCCTACAAAAGTCCAATGACAAGTACAAGCAGTGCCATGATCAACATTGGGTGCCACATAAGTTTCAAGTGGGCAACAAAGTTTGGTTGCACTTGCAGAAAAAACACCTTACAGGACCCCATCAGAAGCTTTTACCACTCCATTATGGGCCATACACCATCACCAAGTTCATGGGGGATAATGCTTTTGAGCTCAACATTCCTCCTTTCCTTGGACTACACCCAGTTTTCAATGTGGATTTCCTTCACCCTTATTTCCCACCATTATTGGACACCTCAGACGTAGAAGAGAAGATGACACCAACAGAGCTCAACCCCAACTGCATACAACAAGAATCCAATGATCATATTGTGGACACACAGAACAAGGGAACTTGACAAAAAATGATCTAGCTTTATCGAGTCGTCAAAGTAGGGCAGCTCTTGCACCAAGGCAAGTGGCTCACTCGGGGCCAAATTCAACAGAAATTTCCTCATCTGATGGGGGAAATCAACGCAATGGAGACCATTACTTACTAATGAGGGAGGATTTATCCAGATGGATATTGGTGGCCACACACCTTTTCCAACTGGCTCAAAACAATTTTATGACAATTTTGGCAATTTACTATTTTTAGCATTTTTAACTTCCGGGGCCATTTTGAGGGCCTAAACGAAGGTTTTTCGGGATCAATATTCTCAATGATACTTGAAAAGATGATTGAGTCCCCAAATTTAATATCCTCTACGATACGTTTCCAACGGGCTATCATACGCCTAAAATGAAGATTGTATGCAAAAGTTACGACCCCGGGAAGTTGATGTACTAACTTACCCAAACAGGGCCCACATGACTTTTAGCGCTTCATCTCCTAAGGTTAGGTTTTTGGATGTCTAGGGTTTTTGGAATTCTTTTTTATTGTAAAAATTCCTTCAGAGCCTCATTGTAATCATCTTCTTGCAAAAGAGTGCAGCTGTCACATCTCTTCTCAAAGATAAGCCACCACCATTCCAACAAGCTTGTTTCCGCTGCATTTTACAGTTTCAGCGTATTTCCCTATTGAATAGAAAACTAGTTTTACTGTATCTCTATTATTTTGTGTTAAGCACCTGTTAATAATCTATAGTGATTTTGTTTTGCTCATAAAATCCAGATTAGTGGTATCAGAGCGATCTGCTCCTTGTCTTCTTAATGCATGTCCCCAACGAGCTTGGAGTACAAAGAGTTGGGTCTTGAGCTTGTTTCTCTTGAGGAAAAAATCTCTCGCGCACCCAAGCGACCTCTCATGGCAAGAGAAAATAAATATGGTGGGACATGAGATCCTTTCAAACTGTTGATTGAGGAAGCCCTCATGCAATAAAGGAACGAGATGATGGATAGTTTCGCACAAATCCTTCAACGACTACCAACAAGCAACACATCTTCTTCAAGCGGAGGTGCCACCCCCTTCAAGGTACACATAAACTTTGATATTCCTATATTTGAAGGCCAGACAGACACAGATGTTGTAGACAAGTGGTTGAATCTACTAGAAGGGTATTTTTTTGTCCATAACTTTTCGAATAGAGAAAATATTACTTTTTCTCTCCTCAAAGCCTTTCCCCACGTCAAATATTGGTGGGAAACTTTCTGTGAGCAAAAGGAAATAGAGGAAACCTCACTATTTACAGTCATGGCCACCTGGGATTCTTTCAGGGATGTTATTAAGGAACAATACTACCTTATCATAATTTATGATGACTTGTATACCAAATGGATCAGACTGCGACAAGAAAGAGACCAAGCAGTTCCAAATTTCATGAATATCTTTCATACCTTGCGAACCACGATGGGTATCAAATATTCAGAGCAACATTTGGTGCTTAAGTATCACAACGCTCTACATAGATACATCCAAAATGAAATGGAATTTTTGGACATCTCATCCTTGGGCACAACCTACCGATATGCCATCAAAATCGAGCAGAAGCTCAAACAAAAGATGTGGCAATTCAGGCCTGGGAACCCCTCACAACAAAAGCCAGGAAAGGGAGGCCCCAACCCACAGAACAAAGGACAAAGAAAATATGGACAATATTAGGACAACCGGTCCAAGCTACAAGCAAAGAAGGACACCGAAAAGACAAAGACAGTTACAGGGAATTGGTGTGACTTCCATAAGAGGCCTTGGCATAACACTGCTGACTACCGCTCAAAGAAATCATTGGTGGCCGAAGTGAAAGCCTCTAAAACAGATGCGGGTTCAAACTCTTAGCCATAACCAGAAAGGGGAAGACAGATCATTGATGCGGAACCCAGTGCCACCGTTTCTACCACCAAGCTCCATCCTGGTGAGCCAGACGAGCCAGAAGAAGGAGAATGCCTCTTCCATTCACAGATGTTGGTAAAAGGAACCCCACTGCACTTCATCGTGGATAGCGGTAGCCAGAAGAACCTCATCTCAGCAGAGGTCTTCAAGCAGTTTTCCCTACCGAAAACACCGCAACCACAACCCTACACCATTGGATGGCTCCGCCAAGGAAGCGATCTCCGCGTTAGCCAACAGTTTTGACTATTGTACGAAATCAAGCCCTTCAAAGACAAGGTATTGTGTGATGTTCTTTTGGGCCAACCTTATTTATTGAAATTTCATGCTATATATGAGTCTAGGAATCGTAGTGTTATTATTACTTTGAATAGGAAATTGTACAGGATACCCGAGGCAGTCCTACCTAGTGTTATTTCCTTGATCTCTACTAAGCAATGCAGGAAGGTCATCTCTCAGATGGGGAAGTTTGTCTTCTTCATGATTCTCTCCTAGAATAAGAGAAATATCACAGCCACATCTAGGGTCTTTGTGGCTGACCTCTCCAAAAAACAGAAGCAAGTAGATAAGGTCTTGGAAGAATACTCAGATATCTTCTCCTCGCCTATCGAGGTACCTCTGCACTGTTAGGTCAAGCACCCCATCGATTTGAACCCATACGCACCGCTGCCCAATGGTCCTATCTATCTTCGCTCTCTATTAGAGAATGAGGAGATCAAGCAACAGATCTAAGAAATGCTCCACAAGGGGCACGTCTGTCCCAGATCATCACCCCTCGGGAGCCCAATCATGCTGGTACATAAGAAATATGGAACTTGGTGACTCTGCATTGATTATCGCGCTCTGAATAAAATCACAATCAAAAACCGATACTCGATTCCATGAATAAACGACCTCCTTGATCAAGTCACGGGGGCCAAATACTTCAGTAAGATTGATATGAAGTCTGGCTACCACTAGGTCCTGATAGAAGAAACATGTGTATGGAAAACTACCTTCAAGTCAAAGGAAGGCCTTTTTGAATGGTTGGTCATGCCGTTTGGTTTGAAAAATGCTCCATCCACTTTCATGAGGATGATGGACGATATCCTGCGACCATTCACCAATACTTTTGTAGTGGTGTATTTGGATGACATTCTCATTTACCACAAGACCTGGGCCGAACATTTGCAGCATATTCAACAGGTTCTGCACACCCTGCGACAACACAAGCTATATGCCAACTTGGGAAAATGCTCCTTCGGCATGGACAAGGTCCATTACTGGGCTACATAATTGATCAGCACGACATACATGTTGATCCGGCCAAGATCCAAGTCATCCGTGACTGGCCAACCCAACCACACTAATTGAGCTTCGGATCTTCTTGGGCCTTGCCAATTTCTACTGTAGGTTCATGTTGGGATTCTCCCATATTACACGGGCCCTTAGCCAAATAACCAGGGGTGGTGGTAAGGAGAAATTTGCGTGGGCCCAGTCCCAACAACAAGCGTTCGACAATTTGAAGCAGTGCTTGTGCTCAACCCCAATACTTTCACTACCATACTTGCAACAACCCTTTGAGATCAAAACAAATGCTTCATACTATGCGGTGGGTGTTGTTCTCACTCAGCACGACCACCCCATGGCCTATCATAGTGAGACACTATCATATGTTGTCTGTAAGTACCCTAGTTACGACAAATAAATGTACTCCGTTGTGAAAGCCTGCTGCTAGTGGAGAAATTACATTCTTGGGAAGGAGACAGTCATCCACACTGATCATAAACCACTACAGTTCATGCAGACACAAGGGAAATTGCAGAATGATCACCATCAAAAGTGGTCCACATACTTGCAACAATTCCACCTCAACATCAAGTATAAAATAGTAAGCACCAATCACGTCGTTGATTGCCTCAGCAGACCTCTAGTCGTGACACTCACCATGGTGCTAGAATCCTGTGCCCATGAGACCTCTAGATAGCCCCAACTATATGAGATAGACCCAGACTTTGCCACCACCTACCAAATGTTAGGTGCAAACACAATTGTCGATAATTTCCATCTTCAGGATGAATTGTTGTGTCGTCTTGGCCATATATGTGTTCCATCAAGCGAGTGAGAGAAGTTGATCTGGGAAGCCCACTACAGTCGGGTGGCATGACACTTCAACATCGAAAAGACAATGTCGATGCTACAAAAACATTTCTACTAGCCAAAACTTCAACAGGAGGTCAGCAAGTATATTAGGTCCTACACTACCTGCATTATTGCCAAACTAACCACTAAGAAATAGAGCATGTAGACCCCTCTTCCTATGCCTAAAAGGACATTGGAATCCATCTCAATGGACTACATGTTGGGACTCCCATCCACCAAGCGGGGAAATGACTGTGTTTTTTTGGTTGTTGATCACTTTTCTAAGATGGTGATTCTGGTTTCTTGCAAGAAGAACATCACAGCGGAGGCCACTGCCAAGCTCTTCTTTGAACGAGTCTGGGTACATTTTGGAATCCCACAAATCATTTTCTCAGATCGGGACAGACGATTTATCAACACATTCTATTCATGCCTCTGGTCACTATTGGACACCAAGCTCACCAAATCCATGACCTTCCACCCCCAGACAGATGGCCAGAACGAGGTCGTAAATTGAATTATTGTGCATATACTTCGTATGTATAATTCAAAGCACCCTTGCACATGGGATGAGAGCCTTCCCTATGTCCAACATAGCTACAACCGAGCCCTGCATAGCTCAACCGACTACAACCCCTTTTAGGTGGGGTTGGGATTCCATTATGGACCTTACACCATCACCAAGGCCATCGGGGATAATTATTTTGAGCTCAACATTCCTCCTTTCCTTGGCCTGCACCCAATGTTCAACGTGGATCTCCTTTGCCCTTATTTCCCACCATTATTGGACACCTCAGATGTAGCAGAGCAACTAAAACCAATAGAGATCAACCCCGACTGCATACAAAAGGCATCTGGTGATCATATTGTGGACACACAGATCAAGGGAACTTGACAACGAAGGATCCATCTTTATCGAGTTGTCAAAGTAGGGCAACTCCTACACCAAGGCAAGTGGTTCACTCGGGGCCAAATTCAGCAGAAATTTCCTCATTTGATGGGGGAACTCAACAAAATGGAGACCATTTCTTCCTAAGGAGGGAGGATTTATCTAGATGGATATCGGTGGCCACCCACCTTTTCCAACCGACTCAAAACAGTTTTCTAACAATTTTGACAATTTACTATTTTTAGCAGTTTTAACTTCTGGGGCCATTTTGAGGGCATAAATGAAGGTTTTAAGGGATCAAGCTTCTCAATTATAGTCAAAGGAATGATTGAGCCCCCAAAATGAATCTCCTCAATGATACCTTTCCAACGGGCTATCATACTCCTAAAACGGAGATCGTATGCAAAAGTTACGACCTCGGGAAGTTGATGTACTAACTTACCCAAACGGGGCCCACATGACTTTTGGCGCTTCATCTCCTAGGGTTAGGTTTTTGGATGTCTAGGGGTTTTTTCATTCCTATTTATTGTAAAAAGGCCTTCAGAGCCTCATTGTAATCATCTTCTTGTGAATGAGCGCAACTGTCACATCTCTTCTCAGAGATAAGCCGCCACCATTCCAACAAGCTTGTTTCCGCTGCATTTTACAGTTTCAGTTTATTTCCTTATTGAATAGAAAACTAGTTTTAATGTATCTTTGTTATTTTGTGTTAAGAACCTATTAATAATCTATATTCATTTCGTTCTTCTCATAAAATCTAGATCAACAGGTTACTCAACATACTTGGAAACCATTGGACCTTCCCAAGACTTCATTCCATACATTTCGCTTCACTTATACTTGACGTCTAGGGGCTCCACTTCCATCTCTATCCATCTCCATCTCATTCCCCCTAGGGCCATCCAGATCGCCTCCCTAGAGTGACCTAGTCACCCTTGAAGTGTGGGACCTACATCGAGGTGACATTGGGTGTAGGATTCCCAAGTTGTAGCACTTTATTTTTTGTTGGGTAGGGATTTTCCAAAACTACAACTTGCGCTATAACATTTTGGCACCATTGTCGGGGAGGATTTTGAATCCTCTTCGGATCCCTAATGACACTTAGCAAGCTATCCCAAATCCTTTCCCTTGGCTTTCCTAGAGACTCCACCTAAGGGACAATCCCATTCTACCCTTCTTGATGAACTCATTTTGAAGATCATCTGGCGACTCCATCTTCCCATAACCCACTTTTTCCTTATCCTTTTCCATACTTTGATGAGCCTTAAGCTCATCTGGAAAATCCATTGAGGTATTACCCTAAGTAATGGAACCATGGCTTCATGAAACTTACCATGGGAATTCCATAAGGTTTATCCCTCCTTTGATGTTCAAGATATTCCTAGATATCCAAATCATTGTTCCCTGGAGTGGAGGGCAAGTTGCCCCAAATTTTACGATGATCCAGCTCTATAAGTCACCCATGTCATGAATTATATGAAGTATTCATCGAGATTAAATGTGCTACATGACGATGTGTTGATAAAAAATTTCGTGTCTTCATTGGAATCAAGTCAAAAATATTGTTTGCACACTCATTTGATCCAAATAGTGTCCCTTCTTCTACAAATCTCATTAAAGAATTTCTCAGGCACTATCGACCAACTACTCAAAGTTTGCAAGATGATTTCCAAGAGCTCAAACACACTCTTTGTAGAGAAGATTTTCTGATTGATGATGAGACAATAGATGAAGAAAAGATTGAAGAAGATCTCGATAAAGAATATTTGGATGAGACATATGATGAAGATGATGTGTCTGCTCTTCCACTTGATGAGGACCTCCAGGCCTCTATTCCTCCTTCACATCAAGAAGATAAAATGATAAGTTATAACCCTTTTGAAAAAAAATATGATGCCTTGTTCCATGACTGTTGAAATGAAGAAAACTGCCAAAAGGATCTCGATGAAGTTTCTCTTGCAGAAGGCTTGAACGAGATTTTTTTATTTTCTTTCCTTTTTGAATAAAATGAAGTTATCTAGTATTGTGAAGAAGTGATCAACTCCTATGATGCATATGAATTCATGGAACAACCCTCAGATATAGTTGACGAACACATTGATGATTTCATACAGGTTGGGAGACGTAGATGAGATGTGGGTTGCTTCATTATTGATAGAGATCCCATTTATGACATTGAGGGTAACTCTCAAGTAGAAGGGGTTGAAATGTCATTTTCAGAGGACTAGCCTCCATGCATGTATGATTAAGATGTTTCGAAACCTAGTGATGACATGGTTACATATTTGTTCATCCCTTTCAAGGACAACTTGTCGCAACATGATCTTCATTCATCCTTTGGTACATACCCTTTTGAGGATGAAAATTTGTTTTATGAGGACTTCTAACCATTGTGCTTAAGTTTTGAGGAATACCAAGATGTGGCCACCTCAGAGAATTCATAGGTTCATTCTTCAAAGGGAAAGTATTTCCATCTTGGATATTTCTATGGAGATTCATAGGGAAAGAGACGATGTTTTTCTACACCTAAGACTATTCCTTACCTCTTACCCTCTTCTCCAAGATATCATGCAATATTCTTATGATCTCTCATCTCCTCTCATCCCTCGACAAGTAACGAGTTTTTATGCACCAATGAAGATGAGCCTTCGTTTACATATAGTAGCCCATTTCAGAGATGGATTGATCAGTCTTGTGGCTACACTTTCAGGCAGGATGAACGGGCTAATGGTTTCTCTTTCCAGCAGGATTTCCTCCCTCCCACCCATCTTCATGATTTTTATTTCATGATCGATTATATGTGTGTTTTATACTCATGATTATGATTTCACCTGACATCATCCAACATTTGTTATAACCCAAGATGGGCATATATATGGCTAAATGTATATGATATGACCCCAAGGGGGGAATATACAGGCCTAAATGTACATGTAATGTGTAAATACATATGTCATAGGGTTGGCCTACTGATAAAGGGGCCTCATGTGAAAGTGTGAATAACTATATATAAAAGATCATGTATTCATTATTGGGATGTGAATTATGAAGTATGAATGGTATTTTGTTATTTGGAGGGTGATCCAGGCGGATATCGGTGGCCACCCACCTTGTCCGACTGGCTCAAAACAACTTTCTGGCAATTTTGACAATTTACTATTTTTAGTAGTTTTTAACTTTTGGGGCCCTTTTGAGGGCCTAAATGAAGGTTTTTTGGGATTGAACCAACTCAATGATAGTCAAAGGAATTATTGAGGCCCCCAAATGAATTTACTTGATGATACCTTTCCAATAGGCTATCATACGCCTAAAACAGAGGTCATATGCAAAAGTTACGACCCCGAGAAGTTAATGTACTAACTTACCCAAATGGGGCCCACATGAATTTTGGCGCTTCATCTCCTAGAGTTAGGTTTTTGGATGTCTAGGGTTTTTGACATTCTTTTTATGGTAAAAAATTCCTTCAAAGCCTCATTGTAATCATCTTCTTGCGAATGAGTGCAACCGTCACATCTCTTCTCAGAGATAAGTCGCCACCATTCCAACAAGCTTGTTTCCACTTCATTTTACAGTTTCAGCTTATTTCATTATTGAATAGAAAACTAGTTTTACTGTATCTCTATTATTTTTTGTTAAGAATCTGTTAATAATTTGTATTCATTTTGTTCTTCTCATAAAATCCGGATCAGTGGTATCAGAGCAAGTTGTTCTTGATCATTTTTTTTCAGTGCATGTCCCCGATGAGGTTTGAGTATAGTAAGTTGGGTCTCGAGCTTGTCTCTGTTGAGGAAAATCACTCTCACACACCCAAGAAACCCTCAATGGAGGAAGAAAAGAAAAAAAAATGGAGCAGATGATCCTATAATTCTTTTGCTTGAGCAAGCTCTCACACGACAGAGGGATGAAATGATGGAGAATTTTTCCCACATCCTTCAATGCCTCCCGATAGAATTAGGCGCATATTCATCAAGAAACCAATTTGGAGACACCTTTCCTTTTAAGGTATAGGTCAATTTTGATATTTTGAAGGTCAAATAGATGAGGATGCCTTAGATAAATGGTTAAACCTGCTAGAAGGTTATTTCTCTATTCACAATTTTTCCGACAGAGAAAAGATCACCTTCATTCTCCTTAAAGCTCTCACCCATGTCAAACATTGGTGGGAAACTTACTAGGAGAAAAGTTCCACAGAAGAGTCTGGAATGTATGGGGTTGAGCCCACTTGGGATTTTTTTGTGGATGCGGTAAAGGAACACTATTACCTTGTTGGAAACTATGAGGACCAATACATGAGATGGACCACACTGCGACAAGAGAGGGGCCAAGAAGTTTCAAAGTTCACCAATACCTTCCATACCTTGTGCACCAAGTTGGGTATCAAAGACTACGAATGAAATTTGGTTCTGAAATACCATGGGGCTCTACACAAATACATCCAAACTGAAATGGATTTTATAGACATCTCATCACTCAGTGATGCCTATCAATATGTTGTTAAAATCAAGAATAAATTCAAGCACCAGAACAAATGGGAGTTTGGGTCTGCAAATCCGCAACAACCAAAGTATGACAAAGACAACCCTAAAAAATAGTCTCTTGAAAACCAGTCCAATCCACAGGAAAAGAAGGGTCATGGGAAGACAAAGAAGGACATCGAAAAATGGTGCGATTTCCACAAAATCCCCCGGCACAACCCCGATGAATGTCGCTCAAAACAGTCATTGATGGCTGAGATCAAAGACAAGGAGCCAAACCCTGATTTAGAATCTGATTCTGAAAATACTCGTAAAGGATAGATCATTGACGTAGACCCGACTGCTATTTTTATGACTTAAGCAAATCAACCAGAAGAACCAACAGATCTTGAAGAGGGGGATCGCCTTTTTCATTCACATATGTGGGTGAAGGGGACCCTTCCACATTTTATTGTTGATAGCGGAAGCAATAAGAACCTCATCTCAGCAGAGGTCGTCAAACTATTGGGATTGTCGACAACACCACACCCGCAACCATAAAACATCAGGTGGCTTCGCCAAGGATGAGATCTTAGTGTCATCCAACAATGTCTATTTTCATATGGAATCCAACCCTTCACGGGCAAGGTATTATGTGATGTTTCCCCACTGGATGTTTGTGATGTTCTCTTGGGCCATCCATATATGTGGAAGCTCCATGCTATTTATGCGTCTCGACCCCGTAGTGTCATTGTTACTTTGGGGGGTCATATCTACAGAATACTAGAGGTAGTTCCGACTACTGTTCCACCTAAAAAGTGTTGCAAGGTAGTATCTCATACTGCAAAATTCAGCTTCTTCACAATCTATTCAAAATAAGAATAGAAGGACACTGCAACCATTACAGCCTCATCCCAAGCACCTTCTATCCAACAGAAGAAGGTCGACAAGGATGTAGAAAAGTGAAAATATTCCTTCTGCACAACATCCTCTCATGTATATTGATTTGTTTAACAACCTCATCCTCAATAGGTTCGTTAAAGACTTCCACAAACTGAGCAGCGCGACGTCTCCATCAAGACAAACAACTCACGAAGATTCAGATTCAGGAAATGCTTTTTCCTCTCCCCCGGGCACTCAACGCAATGGATACCATTTATTCCTAAGGAGGGAGTATTAATATAGGTGGATATTGATGGCCACCCACCTTGTCCGACTAGCTCAAAACAATTTTCTATCAATTTTGGCAATTTACTATTTTTAGCAGTTTTTAACTTTTGGGGCCATTTTGAGGGCCTAAATGAAGGTTTTTCGAGATTGACTCAACTCAATGATAGAAAAATGCATTATTTATACCCCAAAATGAATCTCCTCGATGATACCTTTCCAATGGGCTATCATACGCCTAAAACATAGGTCGTATGTAAAAGTTACGACCTCGAGAAGTTAATGTACTAACTTACCCAAACGGGGCCCACATGAATTTTGGCACTTCATCTCCTAGGGTTAGGTTTTTGGATGTATAGGGTTTTTGACATTCCTTTTTATGGTAAAAAATTCCTTCAGAGCCTCATTGTAATCATCTTCTTGCGAATGAGCGCAACCATCACACCTCTTCTTAGAGATAAGCCGCCACCATTCCAACAAGCTTGTTTCCGTTGCATTTTACAGTTTCAGCATATTTCATTATTGAATAGAAAACCAATTTTACTGTATCTCTATTATTTTGTGTTAAGAATCTGTATTCATTTCATTCTTCTCATAAAATCAGGATCAGAGGGGGTTCCCCTATTCTTTAAGGATTTATTGTATAACTTATCTTTATTAGAGTTGTGCTCCAAGTTGACATTCTATACATGGTGTTTACTTCTGTAATTTTATGATATTTTGAGTATTTGGATCATAACATTTGGTATGAGAGCTCAAGGTCTTGGGGTTTCACTGATACATCTGAGATACCCTCAAATTTTTTCTATAACTTGTTTTCTACAACGTTTCATAAGGAACCCCTTGGAGGATATTTAGTATACAGATCAAAGTACTTTGAGTTCAAATTTCAGCTCCTGAGGTCTTATAATTTTTTTTTTTAATGTTTCAGACCCTAAAATCCGGAGGATATTCATATAAATTATCAAGGTATATGTGATAAAAATTTTAGCTTTTGGGTCATCATAATTGTGTAGATACACCCTGTGGACGATAGTGTATCTCATTAGTCCTATTGGCTAGTCTCAAGCAGGTGTTCCAAGTAAAACAATCATAACTTATTCATAGAGAATCCAAATTGAGTGAGAAAAGTTGCATTGAATATTTCACAGACCATAGTATTTCTGATACAAGTTTCAGAATTTTATATCAATTATTGTGCATGGGGGACAATGTACAAGCGCTTTCTACAAGAAAGGACAAAAATCAACAAGGTGTGTGGAAGTTATCATAACTTCCAATTGGCACATCCAATTTTGGGCAGATCTGTGACATTGCAGAGAAGAAATTTCAGAGTACTACAGATCACAATTTCATATTAATAAGTGTTGAAATTTCAGAGATGTTGGATTACTGAGAGGGGGGGTGAATCAATAATAGAGTAATTTAATCCCTTTTAACCATATAATCCAAGTGCTATATCAATGAAGCATTATTATCCAATAACTGTAGAGTAAATAAGCAATGAACAAATGA
>SNQJ01S0095356.1:13628-31855 GCA_010110895.2 Picea sitchensis | reverse complement strand
ACTTACGAAGCAGATGAAGTCTCACCTAAGGTAGAGGCAGGGGTGGTTGAAGGACTCCAGTGTCTGCAACCTAAGCTAGGACACATATCTGTGATTACAACACCTTAACAAACACTTAGCAGTTATAGTTGATTAATATTCAGTCTTAGTTTATAGTGCATCTAAACCCTAATAACAGATCGGCACATTATTCGCATAGATTCAATAACTCCAGGAACTAAGCATACTAACATAGATCAGATCTAGCATTCACGCACATTATTCAGCACTAAGCTACTATATTAGATTCATTCATCATCTAACAGTGCACTAAGCATTTAATCATATAAACATAAGAGAAACCAAAAATCACAAAGCATTCACAACACAGGATATTCGTGGTTCACCCCCACCCTGGGGCTACGTCCACCAACTCTTTGTCTTATTTATTAGCTTCTTTCAATCTTCTTACATGCACAGAGCCTTAAGATCAACTTTGCAGAGGACAAGAGATTCGTGCACTCTTCGCAAGATCCTCCTTCTCCAAGCTAGGTTATAGCACAAAGCCTACATACAGTCTCTTACAGTCACTTTCACTTAGCTCTGTAGGTCTCACACAATATGCACAAAGCCATTACAGTTACCACTTGCACTTAGCAATTAACACTTAGAACTTAGCACACTAGCCTCTTCTTACACCGTCTAGCTACTTATTTATACATTACAAAGTGGGCCTAAATATGGGTAAACCCATGGGCCAACATTCCTATACACGTTACATAAGCCCAAAACAAAAAAATCCCTAAAAAGGGGTCGAGATCCCACGATCTCCACTTCGTCTTGCGCTCCATCTTCGACAACCTATTGATGTCCAAAAACTAGGTCAAACCTGACCAAGAATCCTCATAAGTTGGTTAAGGGCCAACAAGCCCCCAACACTCAACTTATCTCATCCCAAGTCACTCTGCTCTGGGTAGCTCTACTTCAAAAGCCTTGATCTTGGCTCGAGCTTCTTCGACTTGTTGTTGTGCCATGGCCTCATGTTTAGCGAACTCTTGGATGACTTCTTTTTTGATAGGTCCCTCTAGGCGTTGTTGGGCTGTAGTGACGAATTGCTCTAGTTCTGCTCCTCGACCTTCGATCTCTGCAAATAGTTGGCAAGCCTCATCCTGTATAGGTTGGAGCCTCTGAGTCACTTCCATGAATCTTATCTAAATGGTGTGGAACTTTTATTGAGCAGTGCGCTGCTCTTGGGATCGTTTCATCCTTTCAACAGCTGACAAGGGCTTTAACTGTGCCTATATTGTTTATGCTTGCTGCTTCGTCTCCTGGAGATGAGACTCTATTGCCTTTAATTCTGGATTCTCAGTGAGTCTCTCATAAGTCTGGGAACTACGATCACTTATTTTCTTACATTCCATGGCAAGGGCCTTTATTCTCTCAACTATGCTTCGAGAAGTTGCATATCTTTGATCTCTCACATCCTACAGTGTGTCGAGCACTATGCGGAGCTCTAAGTCTATTATTCTTTGTTGTAGTTGTTGGATAGCTTCTGTGAGCTGCTCTACTTGATGCTCAACTCGGTCTTTTGCCTTTGGCTCTAAGCCTGTCGCAAAGTGGAGTGTTATTTTGAATGCTTCTTTCACTTTGAGTTGCTCTGCGAGCAACTGTTCTTTTTCTTGCTAAATTTGTGCTTTCTCCTCTTCAAACATTTTCTGGAGGAAACACTTCTCCTGCTTTGCAAGTCGGCATTTTTCTACGAGTACTTCTTGCACTTGCTTCAAGGCCTGGGTGGCTTGTTTAGTTTCTTCTTGTGCGCGATGAAGGCTAGCTTTGGTCACATAAACTAATCGATGGAGTTGGGCTGGCTCATCTCCCAACTCTGGTTCTCCCGATGGCAGGGGCGCAGTGGACACTGCATGACTGGACTAAAGGGACTGTTGTAACTCTCAAAGTTTGACCTTGATTTTTCGTACATATCCTCCTGCTTGGCTTCTTGTTTCTGCAATATTTCATGCGAGGCATCATTTACAGCTGCGATGATGAACTCAAAGTCATCGAAAGTGAGCACAGTCTTCATCTTAGTCACGGTGGCTCTGGATTTCTTTCGGGAAGAGGGTTTCGGGGTAGAAACCTTCCTCTTCTTCAAGGTATCAGCCTCATGTCTAGGCGGTGTTACTTCGCCTTGCTTCTGCTCATCTTCTTTTCCATTTATCTCTTCTACTTCACCATCACCCCCTCGGCCAAGTGATACTGAATCAGCCTTTTCTAAGGTGTTGCTTAAATCTTGGACTTCTTCGGTCTTCTTTCTTTTTTTGGTTCCGGGTGTGTCATGTTCTTTGTGAGTGGCCTCCAGGCTGTCAAGTTCAGGATCATACATCTTTGCAGGGTCAATGGGGATAAGGAAGTCTGATGACCATTCCTTAGTTATCTCCTTGAGGTCCTCTTCTGTGAGATTGTAGTATGACTGAAGCTCCTCCTTATGTTTGTCTGTTCGCGCAGTAATATAGATGAAGTGTCGATCTGCGCGGAACTTCATGAGGGGTCGGAACTTCTATAGGGTGTTCGACATCATGTGAGGTTCAACTTCGATAGCCCTCTTCAGCTGGATATAGTATGTGTGAAATACTCCATTCGACTGCCACTGTTTTCCCATACCGCTCAAGTACTAGAGTGTGGTGAAATTCATAGCAAGCGACTCGAACGGCTTAATGTCTGGGAAGGTCGCACCTTATGGCATCTCCCAAGCAACAAACGCAATGAGGATCAGGAGCCAGCTAAAGTGGAACTCATAGCCATGATCCTATGCTTCATGACAGTCTAATTCCAGTTGATTAACTATGTACTTCACCCAGTTCATCTATACGCCTTCCACACATTTCCCCGTGAGGTCAACAACAAATCCTGTGACCTGCGTGGGTATTTTCTTCCTTACTAGCTTTCCTACGATTAATTGGCATGCTAGGTACACTATGCCATTCTGGATGGAAGCTACCTTATAGACTCGCGTCCCCTTATCAACATCATCGTATGTATCCTTGATCTTTTGTGCTAGCGCGTGATTTGTGGCTTTCCCTAGATAGAAGTACTATGGGTCGGGTCCTTGCATACTCAATCCAGTGATCCTATTGATCAGCATCGGATAGACTGTGATACGGTGGTCTAGCCATAAGTAGCCACCATGGTAACATGAAAGTAGGAGCTTGACACAGGCGTTAACTTCCTGGTGCCTTCCAAAGTGTGGCATTTTCATTACATTCAACAGGGTGGACTGCGCGAGGTTCATCGTCCACGGCTGGGGAATTATTTTTGAGTTCTTCCCCTTCATCTTGGTCAAGTATTTATATGGGGTGAGCATACTATGGTTCTTGCGGTCTCCTAAGTTGAAGTCACTGAACTTCAATGCTGCGATCTTGTCCTGTTGCACTCGAACTGCGCATATCCCCTCCAGGAGGTACGCAGTAACCATCGTGTACTCAAAATATCTTTGCACACTATCATGACTCACCGTGTCGGCTAGAGGAGGGATGTAGTCGGGTAATATGGTCGGTATTAGCTTCGCATTTTCTAGGTCATCTTTGTGCTTGGTTCTCTTTTCTGTTGTCGATCAGGATGGTCTGGATCCATGAGCAGTCGACAGAGAGGCTTGCACTCCTCTCATCGACGATGCTTGTATACCCACAGAAATTACTCTTTCAGACATTACTCTTTCAGTCATGAGGTCGATGAGTACCTCCTTCACAGATTCTTCAACTGCGCTAAGTTCTCTGGACATACACGCTCGTGGTTGAATATCTCAGGTTTCAAGAATAAATACTCAATGCAACGGGATGGATGGTGATAGCGCAATGATCACTGTGTGAAATAAATCAATCTGCGGTATCAGAAAATCATGATTGGAAAAAGTGTTCTCGAAGCAAGGTTCGATGGAATAAGTAGATAACTAGGCAACGGATCTCTCCAACGGGCGAGAATCCTTCATTAATTCAGTTCGATCCATTACGGCGCAGTCCCAACGGTCTGATGGAGAGATTTCTAACCATAAATGCCTTTCTACCTGTTTGGGGTATGGGTCTAATGGTTATACTATTCCCAACCATTATATTGCTTCGCCATGGTGAAGTGCCATGTGACGTTGTTCTGATATCCTGGCGAAGTTCCAGTTTTGCAAATTCTCTTTCTACGAAGTTCCTTCTGGAACTTTCTATAACTTTTCGATCTTTGATCTCTTCTTGCTTAGTTTTCTATCCTGCTTTCTAGTGAGCTTCATCTCGGTATTCCTCTTTCCATTCTGATTCTTATCTCCCCTTGACATAGTAACTTCGTGATGTTGAGATTCTTTCCTAGGATTCAAGGGCAATACTTATTCTCTATATGGGGTAGGTTCTTTAGTCTTTTGTAAGTCTTATTGTGTTCTTCCAATGTTGACATCCAAGTCTCATGTTTTAAATAGCTTCGATATATTCTCTTGTTCTGCAATCAAGTGTGTGATCCTCCTAGTAATGAAATATTTCAACTCTTGCTTCTTTTTCTCTAAGACTTCTTCTTCTTTCCTTCTGGCATGATCCCTTTCAATCCAAGCTTTTTCTAGTAATATAGCAAATGGGGCGCTATTCTCAATAAATTTAACAACTTCAAATTCTTCCTTTGTCGAAGTTCCATGGGCCCTCATAGATATCTGGTTGATCTTTCCACATAAGTTTATCAGCTTCCCTCTAAATAATCCTATTCCCCCCAACGAAGGAATCATAGCAGGATTTCCTAAAGTTTCCCAAGTTATTTCTGTCATAATATTCACCTATGTTTCTTCATCCAGAACACAGTCAATGTCGAAGTCTCCTATTCTTGCTTCTATGTACTCTTTTTCTTTGAAGATCTCTGATAAGTTGATATTTCGATGGTCATTCAGGGTTTCTTTCATTTGCAGCAATACAATCTCTGAGTCTTTCAGGGTTTCTTCCATGGTCTTAGTTGCTTGACCTTTCTCATGGTCTTCTTGTCTCATATTCATTTTTTCAAGCTTAGTTATCATTATTGGGCAATCTAAAACTTCATGGTCCATAGATTTACAACAAAGACAACTAGGTCTTCTTCCAGGGCATTTCTTAGCAAGATGTTACAGTCTTCTGCAACTGTAACAAAGAGTCAATCCTCTCTTTCTTTTAAATGATCCCCAGTTCTTTCTGTACTGCGCACTAGGATCATGGTAGCTAACCTGCAAAAAAATATTTCTAGAATCCTGCATCCATTGGTTAGTCCAAACATTCTTTCTATGCATAGGTATAACATATCTTTCATTATTTCTATCAGATCTACTCATAGAAAACCTTCTTTCATCTAGTTGTGCCCTAGTTTTTAGGCTAGGATAAAATTTATCAAACATACCTAGATCCATACTTTTGAAACAAAAATTTCCACTAATCTTACTTTTAGCAGAGCACAAATCTTCCAGATCTAAAACGTTTCACTATTCCTACCTTTTTCAGAGCACAAAGATTTCAGATCTAAAAAATTTCACTATTATTACCTTTACCAGAGCACAAAGCTTTCAGATCTTACCTTTTTTCTTCATATCAAACTTCTTTTCTTAGCACAGATCTTCACAGGTCAAGTAGAATATTGCACACTAGGGTGATAGATCTATGCACAGAGCTTTCACAATTTCAGGTCAGATCTTCACACAGAGATTATTTTTCCCCAGTTCCCAACAATCACAGTTTCAAGTCATATCTTCACACAGAGCTTCTTCTTCCTCAGTTC
Organism: Picea sitchensis; assembly: GCA_010110895.2. NCBI lineage: Eukaryota > Viridiplantae > Streptophyta > Pinopsida > Pinales > Pinaceae > Picea > Picea sitchensis. The sequence goes on along the minus strand of SNQJ01S0095356.1, from coordinate 26,116 downwards.
CCATCAATCACAGTTTCATGTCCCGGCAACAGAACCATTTGTTGTCATATGGACAGACCCGAGATTCAACGCTACAACAACGCACCAACAAAACCCTAACTACCAGCCCTTTTGGAAACACCTGCGAAGAAGATGAAGTCTCACTCGATGTAGAGGCAGGGGTGGTTGTAGGACTCCAATGTCTACAACCTTAGCTGGGACACAGATCTGTGATTACAACACCTTAACAAGCACTTAGTAGTTATAGTTCATTAATATTCAGTCTTATTTTACAGTGCAACTAAACCCTAATAATAGATTGGCGCGGTATTCACATAGATTCAATAACTCCAAGCACTAAGAATACTATCATAGATCATATCTAGCATTCACGCACATTATTTAGCACTAATATACCATATTATATCCATTCATCATCTAGCAGCTCACTAAGCATTTAATCATATAAACAAAAGAGCAACCAAAAATCACAAAGCATTCACAACATAGGATATACGCGGTTCACCCCCACCCTGGGGCTACATCCACCAACTCCTAGTCTTCTTTATTAGCTTATTTCAATATTCTTACATGCACAAAGACTTAAGATCAACTTCGCAAAGGACATGAGATCTGCGCACTCTTCACTAGATCCTCCTTCTCCAATCTAGGTTACAGCACAAAGCCTACATACAGTCTCTTATGGTCACTTGCACTTAGCTCTTCAAGTCTCACATGGTATGCACAAAGCCATTACAGTTACCACTTGCACTTAGAAATTAACACTTAGCACTTAGCACACCGACCTCTTCTTACATCACCTCGCTACTTATTTATAATTTACAAAGTGAGCCTAAACATGGGTAAACCCATGGGCCGACATTCCCATACCCGTTACATAAGACAAAAACCCAAAAATCCCTAAAAAAGGGTCGAGATACTGTGATCTCYGCTTCGTCTTGTGCTCCATCTTCGACAGCCTGTCAATGTCCCAAAACTAGGTCAAACATGGCAAAGAATCCTCAAAACTTGGGCAAGGGCCAACAGGTGCTGAGGGACAGCAACATAGATTAGATAAGGAAAGCAAATGAATACTAGGTGAAAATGGCCCAAGAACCTCAGCAGGAGATTCAAGAGAAATGGGCCAATTGTGAAAGAAGTTGGGTCAATATTAATCGGTAGATGAAATACATCGATCTCCAAGAATTTGGCTCACATGAGGACTTTGTCGACTTGCATGACATAGTCAGACAACATGTAGAACAAGACTTGGCATGGACTGCAAAGATATAAAATGTGTCAAACATGGCGCCAAGACAAGTACAGCAATTCATGGAGCACTCGATCAAGGCTCGAAAAGTATTATAGCAGTTAAGGGTCAAAATAGTCAAGTATCGAGCACGGGAAGTAGAATTAAAGGAGATCCTTCCGACGTCGATGGACCAACACAGATTCCCGTATGCCAACACATGCGAGGAACTCTTTTTCAAATGGTCAGAGTATGAKAAGATTCATCCACTCTAGTGAAACCATTAGATGACTCTTAGAAGACAGAGAGATGGAAGCACCATGTGGCGATGTTTTGTTTTACTTAGATTGCACTTTTGATAGTTAATTTTTGTTAATGATTTGTTATAAATAACAGGATCGACCTTTTAAAAGGGGTTTATGGTTTTGGAAAAGACCCTCATTTTTTGAATTGTAAAGAACTATTTCGGAACTACCTTAATTGAGAAGTCTCGTTTAGGACCGGAGACAAATTTTTGGTTTACATCAAAGGCGTGTGTGATTGGATCATAAGGATGAATTACTTCTGACTTTATCTCATGAACGGATGTTGTAATGAGTAAGAGTTTATGAATCTATTGATAATTTAGTTGATTCAATATTTTTATAGTTCTTATCTCTAATGGTGGAAAGAAAATTGTTGTGTTAATGTGTGATTAGTGATTAGAGTTAAGGAAACTAATTTTCTTGCCATTATTTTATTGCATGTATGTTTTCTTTCGATAATTGTATCTCGGACAATAATTGAAATACCAACAAGTTGATGTATTAGTACTAGTCTTGTTGTAGGTGTGAAAATATTTGTCTACATGCTTGAGCACGAGGGTTATCTTGAGCTCATCCTTCTTCGATAGTTAATTTTTCTCCCTTTTTTTACCCAGTTGGTTTATACCAACACCTATATTTTATGATACCCATCTAATAAGAGAAAATACAAAAAGAAAACGTTCAAACTGAAGGAGGAGTTTTCACAAGAAGATATATTGTAAATCACTACGTAAAACCCATCAATTAATTGGCCGGATCGCAAGATCTGGAGAACCATTCCACTATCAAACGTTGTAGATTCTAATTGGGCCTTGGTGGCGGGTTTGGTTCCTACTATTGAGTTAAATGGAGTTAGGACCCTTCAACACAACCCATTAGCTAAAAATTGATGAACATGATCAAGAAAAATAATCAAACAAACACCATCAATATAGGGTAGGGAGTGTTCCTAAGATTGGTTATAGCATCTAAGGTGGTCTGACTAATTGATCTTGGATAGGGGTCTTTATACCTACCTTTGTGAGGAAAAATAGTGACCTATCACCTCTAATAAAAGGGCCTTGGAGCCATACTACCTAGGATTTTGGAATAGTTTCAAAAAACAAGGTCTCAAGTAATGATGGTAGAGATGTTAGGCTCTACTTGGGGACTGGTGAGAGACAGTATCTTCAATTAAGGGCTCAAGGTATTCATCCACCCAGTGACAGGAATTAGGAAGGTATGTTTCCCAAGACTCAACCCAAAATTTTATCAAATTATAAAATACAATATGGAATTCAAGGCATACCCATAAGTGGTTTCCAAGAAAATGGATATAATTATTTTATTATTATTGAACATTTGTTAATAGATATGGTTATGGAGTGATCATCTTCGACCCTTTAAAAGATCATCAATATATGTTGTGATGAAAAACTATAAAAAGAGGAAAAGAAAGAAGAAAGAGATGTTGGATTTTAAGAGGAGATGTATGAGGTTTAGGGTTTCATTTGTTAGGAGTTAGGATGATCATACAACAAAGAAATGTATCTTTCATTTTTCCTCTCTCACTCTATAAACAAGATGTGTATCTTGATGTTGTCATTAGAATTTTTTATTGGAATATTTATCTTTATTTTTCATGTGAATTGTTATTTATTCCTTGGTTAATTTGAGGTATCTAAGCCCTCAAGAATTGATACATTGGATATCCCCTTATGTTCTTTTCAATTTAAACTCATTCACACACATTGTTATGAAACCATATTGTGCAAGGGGCTTTGGTTGGAAATTTTCTAGTTGGTTCTATTTTTTTTCATCAATGATATATGGTTGAATATGGAGATTCATTATAGGATGGAGTTCATTCATTTAGTGTTCAAAGGTATAGTCAAGTTGATTTACTTAGAAATATTACCTCGTAGATTTAGAGTTCCTTGTTAAGCTTCTCCACCATTCACTTTTAGGATCTCCCCTCTTTGTATTTGGGACTCCATAACCCAATGAATAATTACCCACCTTATTGAATCGAACCTCCACTTTACCTATATCATAAATATTAGGGATACACCCTATGGTTTGAAAAGTGCCATCCTTGAAGTGAGAGGAATGGTGTTATGGTGACATTGGATGGATTCATATAGTACCCAGATTTTGGTCAACGTGTGTTAGGGAATTGACATATTGAGAGGTATTTTTTTCTAGGTAACAATTCACATCATTTCCAAGGACAACGTCTATCTTATTGAGGCAAGTAGTTTTAGCTACAATTCTTTGATAAATATTTAAGATAGCTTAACTAAACCATGATGACCAATTTTTTTTAAGAAATGCCTTCTTTATTTATTTCTTGTAGGATATGGATTTAGATACCCTTCAATGCATGAGGAATTCAAAAGTGAAAATAGGGTTACAACCAACATCTTTTCCAAATACAACACCATGGTTTCTAGTGAGCTTCAAATTTGATACAATATGCATCAAATATCCTCATCTCAACAAAAGGAGGGATTTTCACTTAGTGGAGTCACCATGCAAGACACTTAAAATGCCTTGACCAACGTTGCTTCCTCTCACACTCTAGTAGTATGGATTTATAGAATTTATTAATATTTTTTATATTATCCATAAGGATGTCTTGATGTAAATGATTGCACCAGCTTTGGAGGATGATATTGAAAAGTGGTATGCATTGATATTGTGTACAAGTGTGATATATTCATTTGGTGATTTCATCAAAGCATTCTACGACTATTGGGAAAATGTTATTAAATTGAAAGTGTGTATGGAGGACTGCCATGTCCTTTTCCTTTTTAGAATATTTTTCAATGGAGGATAATGTCAACATGGATGATAATGTTGATGTAAGAATCCTAAAAATCCATCCCAACATTGTACAACATTGAGTATGTGATATTGGCCATACGTTGGAAAATGATGCTACCACATGTGTTAATATGCAACACGGATTTTCTTATTTTAAAAAATATGAAGGAAAATTAGGGTATGTGTTAGCACCTAAGGTATTGTAGAAGTTGCACGCGCCACAAGATAACAATGCACACACACCCAAGAAGATACATTGTGCGACATCAAGTTTAGCATATGCATCATCCCAGGAGATATTGTGTGTGCCAACCCATTTTTTATGTAGGAGCATTTTTGCCTCCAAAATCTACCTTGTTGAATAGACCTAGGGGGTCTATGAATTTACCAAGAGAGTTGGTTCCCTAACTTGTTATTATTGTAATTTCCTATGTTTTATTGAAATTCTAGAAGGAATACATCGGATAGGGTTTGTTTAATTGAGTTTGGTTAAATGTAAGTGAATATGCCTATGATAGCAGATCTCGAGAGTTGTGAGGTATAGAAGATATCCTAGAGTGATCTATTAAGGATATTGTGGATCTGAGAGATCCTTAAAAATTTTGTGGAGTGTAAGTAGGATATTAAACAAATTTAGGTTTCAACCCTATGTTGTATATTTTGTAATCCTTCGGGAATTAAGAGATGATTAAGGAGAGTGTATGTAGAGATAGAGAAATAAATAGGTAGAGAGGAGTGTGTAAGAGGTCGAGTGTGGCCAAAAGGATGAATAGGGGCCAATTAAATGTAAATCAGGACAAGGATGGCGAGAAGGTCTTATGTAATTATGTACAGATTCATTAATAGAATCTTTGTGTGTTTTATTGTCTCTATGTGTCTATGTGAGATTTATATATATTCCCATTGCATTGATATTTGGTGTGATCAAAGTCCATATGGGACTCTCACAGAGTGTTTGTTACAGGATTGTGTGTAGAAAGAGCCAAGTGTTACAGGTTGGGTGCGCAACATAAGCTACAATAGTTGTTGATCGTTGATTACTAGAAGGATCAACAATACAAATCGCATGAACCTATACCATGAAGGAAGGATCATTCATAATTGTAGGATTGCCCCACAATTAAGTCCTAATTGTTGGATCAGAGTTATGACTCTGTAGAAGTCTCAACATCCCGGTGACGGGAACAGATATAACTATCAAATCCAGAGTCATATCTATTAGCACAAGAATTTGCAGCTAGAAGAGGCTTGCCTCTCCTATAAGCAACTAAATAACCTATACAGACTATACAGAATTCTAGTACTTATTGTTCATATTTTTTTGTTTTCACAAAGAATTAATCTCTTCAACAGTAGTAGCGCAAACATTCTGTAGCGCTATGGCGCTACGGAATACTCTATTTTGATGTTCCACCAGTTTGTTACCTATAATGTTTTTGAATCGCCTAAGACTAATAGCGTTGCTAATACCCAAGGTTGCTACCCATTATGCACATGTTCAAGTGAAGGTGCTGCAAATTTTGATGGCGCTACCGAAATTTTGACAGAATACATAGATGGATGCTACCAAAATTTTGGCAGAAACCAAATTGTGCAGAGTTATTTTGCAAGGACGCTTCTACCAGTTTTGAGTGACTAAATTAAAATTTTGATTATGAACAAATGAGAAGGTATTTTTGAAAATTTGAGGACATATTTGTTAATCACATACCAAATAACAAAAACCTCTCTCATTTTTTCAAAATGTGCTATGGTTAGAGAGTTTTTTGACGTAGAAGTGGTGCTACAGAATGTGCTGCTGAAACTCAGTTTTAAGACTGTTGAACTGGAACTTTTGACTAGTTGAGTTCCAAAAGGCTTTTTGGTTGAAATAAGATGAATTTTAAAAATCCAAAGGAGGTTATTGTCAATCATAGACCCAAGAAATATAACCTCTTTAATTTTTCACACAAGTTTCATGGATTGGGATATTCGAAAGAATCTTTGAGCCCTATGTTTTCAGTTTTCGTGATTTCCTGTTTGAGACATGTTTTTGTGACACCTATTGCGGCCAGTTGGAGATGAATTTAAAGAAAATAAGAGAGATTTTTGTTCATAACGAGCTTATATACAAAAAAAATCTCAGATTTTACACATCTATTATGGTTTGATAATTACAAGTGTATTTTGGAAGCCTATTTTTCATAATTTTGCCTCCTGGAAAGCAGGAAATTAGTTAAAACGCATCATTTTCTATTTGTAGTTGTTTCTATTTTGGGAAAGGGATTGGAGTTTGAATAGGTGAGATGGAAAGGACCTATATGGCTATATATTCATTGTACAAGAGGGTAGGATGGTTGGATTCATGAGCAAGAGAGATGAGAGAGTTGTCTTCTTGTTTTATTTTCTAATTTGTCTTCTTACTTGAATTAATTGTACACCTTGAGGATCATGGTTGCCTTTGATTAATGGATTCTTGAGCATATGAGGATCTGATGTATCTTTCCTATTAGTCACTATTTACATTCAAGTACCTTGGATTCATTTATGCAGAGAGGATATATGCTTTATGGATGTTCTTCTTTGTGTTATATTTTTCTTCCTCTATTTAACAAACCTTTATCTGATATGCAGATTGATTTCATTTAATGAGGAGGGTGTTTTCTTGACTCCATAGCCCAATGGTCCATCATTGATTTACAACATCTTACTGTCCTTTTCCTTCCTTTTTTTATTTTTCTTGATCCATAAAACCAATCAAGTCTTTTTATTTCTATGTTACCAAGATTACTCTCATTTACAGTCTGGGAGTGACTCTTGGAGTGATAACATAATTGGCGTTGTTTTCGGGGAAGGAAGTGAAGCTAGTTTCCCTGGGGAAATGACAATGATCCAACTTTTAATGGCAGACAAAGGAAGGAAATTTAACTGGTTGTAGCAATCTACCTGGTGACTCCATGATTAAAGACTCCACTGGGGAGGATCCAGTTGACAGAAGATGAAGAGGTTGAATTCTAAATCCAGGTATCAGTTCATTAGTCTGCTTCATGAAATGTTGTTGTTCTTTATTATCTCTTTCATGTTGTTCCCTTCGCATGTAAAGAGAATCATTTTATGTTTTGTATATTCAGAAAATCATCATCCTTCTTGTATATATCCATCTCTAGAAGAAGAAGATATGCATACTATATATATTGTAGATGTAGATTCAATAGCTTTACCTCAACCCATTCATAAAGATGATCACTGCATTCAAATTCCTCCTGAATCTAATCATTCATGTAACCTTACAGAGGCCGTAACTGATTCCAAACCTATCCAGAGCTCAGTACCTTTTTGCATTACTGATGAACCTTTTCATAAAACTATTAACTTTCATGATCATCCCACTGCCTTTCAAATTAAAATCAGAATGAAGATGTTCAAGCCTTTAAGGTTGCCCTTTCTTCTTCATCCTTATCATCTTGACTGCCTTGAGTATCTTCCCCAATTTTCTGGAGAGAATCAAGTTTCAGTTGAGAAGCACTTGGAATCCTCTGAAAAATTTGTTGATCGGTTCGAGATTGTTCATGAAGAAGTGACCATAAGATTGTTCTCTAAGTCTTTGTTTAGAGATGTTGTTGTTTGGTTTAAGGGTCTGAGAGCTGATTCCATTAGCTCTTGGACCGAGTTCTGTAATTCTTTTTTGAAGTATTGGGGTGAGAAAAAATCATTAGATTCATACCTTGCTAACTTTTATGCTTTGAGGAGAGAGGAGGACAAATCTTTGTCTGTTTTTAACAGAAGATTCTATAGCATTTATCATGACATGCCTTTGGAGATCCAGCCTACAAAGACATTTTCCATGATATATTATGTTATGGGTCTTCATTTAGGACTTTCCCTTCTACTATTAGAAAGGAGTTCTTCATCCCTAAGACAGTGGTTTGAAGATGCTCAAGGAGTGGAGGAGAACATCTGTGCTTCCAGAAGGATCCAAGAGCGGGTTGACTTTGAAAATATGCATTCACATGAACAAGGGAACTGTCAGTATGTTTCAGATTTTCAGCAAGAAAACAGTGAGTGTGAATTAGATCTGGGAAAGCAGCAAGGATGTAAGTATGTGTCAAATTATGAATCAGATTCTTCAATGATTCCAGATGTTTCAATGGACAAGTATGCATGTCAAATTCAGGAGAATTTTTCAAACAATGTTGAAGATGAAATAGTTGATGACTACATTGAAAACTATATGTATCTAATTTATCAAAATCCATATGATGTAAACCCTATTTTTTCATCCTCTTGTGAGCATTATTCTAAAGAGGAAGTTGTAATGATTTATGATCAAGATCTGATTATAAGAGAAAAAGAAGTTCATCAATTTTCCAGCAGAGAAGCAATCATGTTTGAGAAGGTGTTTTCCATAGACCAGTATGTTTATGATCTCAGTTTCAAAGACCCAGTGGCAGCCTTCATGGAATCATACTTTCCAAAGAACTCGAAGATTTCAGATTTCTTTAACTCATTAATGTTTCTGGGTGAGTATGGTTTCCTGAATGGGTTTTTATCACTGCTATTAAATTTCAGACATTAGTTGTTAATAGGTGATATGGATGAGATTATTTCAGTATTGAAATTTCTTGGATGGTTGTTATGGAAATCATCCTTTACCTAACCAATTGCAGATCTAGTTAGAGTAGAGTAGTGTAGGAAATAAGTTCGTTGCCCGAGCATTTATTTTTCCTTCAGTTTGCAGAAATAACAGTCAGTTTGTGTGAATAAAGGCAGGCCTTGAGAATTTTTTAGAGAATGGTTGAATGTTGACTCCATAACCCAATGGACTAGACACAATACAAAATTGTGGATGTTTGCAGAGTAAGTTGCATAGTTTAAAGGTTGGTAGCATCCCTAGGATAAGGCACTAAAACTACAAGAGTTATTAGAGCCTCACAGGGAGGACTCTATCCCCCATGGAACCTATGTTAGCACAAGAATTTGCATCTAGAAGAGGCCTACCTCTCCTATAAGCAACTAAATAACCTATACAGGCTATACAGACTTCTAGTACTTACTGTTCAAAGTTTTGGGTTTTCAAAAAGAATTAATCCCTTCAATAGTAGTAGCACATACATTCTGAAGCGCCATAGCACTACGGAATAGTCTATTTTGATGTTCCACCAGTTTGCTACCTATAATGTTGTCGAATCGCCTACGACTAATGGTGTTTCTAATACCCGAGGTTGCTACCCATTCTACACATGTTCAATTGAAGGTGATGATAATTGTGATGGAGCTACAAAAATTTTGACAGGAGACACAGATGGGCACTACCAAAATTCGCTACCGAAATTCTGGCAGAAACGGAATTGTGCAGAGTTATTTTGCAAGGATGCTTTTACCAGTTTTGAGTGACTAACTTAAAATTTTGATTATGAACAAATGAGAAGGTATTTTTGAAACCTAGAGGAGGTTTTTCTTCATCACATACCAAATAACACAAACCTCTCTCATTTTTTCAAAATGTGCTATGGTTAGAGAGTTATTTGACATAGAAGTGGTGCTACAGAACGTGCTGCTGAAACTGTGTTTTAAGACTGTTGAACTAGCATTTTTGACCAATTGACTTCCAAGAGGATTTATGGGTGAAATAGGATGAATTTTAAAAATAAAAAGGAGGTTATTGTCAAGAACAGACCCAAGAAAATTAACCTCTTTCATTTTTCACACAGGTGTCACGGATTGGGAGATTCGAAAGAATCTTTGAGCCCTATGCTTTCAATTTTTGTGATTTCCTGTTTGAGACATGTTTTTGTGACACTTGTTTCGACCAGATGGAGATGAATTTAAAGAGATTATCTACAAAAACCGTTTTTATTCATAAAGAGATTATCTACACATAAAGAGCTTATCTACACATAGTGAGGTTTTTGTTCATAAAGAGCTTATCTACAAAAACCGTTCTCATATTTTACACATCTATTATGGTTTGAGAATTACAAGTGGAGTTTGGAAGCCTATTTTTCAGAATTTATCCTCCTGAAAAGAAGGAAATTAGTTAAAACATGTCATTTTCTATTTGTAGTTGTTTCTATTTTGGGAAAGGGGTTGGAGTTCAAATAGGTGAGCTAGAAAGGACCTATATGGCTATATATTCATTTTACAAGAGGGTAGGATGGTTGGATTCATGAGAAAGAGAGATGAGAGAGTTGTAGGAGGCACTTTTCCTGTGATAATTGTAACCCTAAGGGGATTTTGTTTTTGTAAACATTTATTTTATTGAAGGTTCATGATATCCATGTTATCAGATTGTATCTCTTGTTTTATTTTCTAATTTGTCTTCTTACTTGAATGAATTGTACACCTTGAGGATCATGTTTGTCTTTGATTAATGGATTCTTGAGCATCTAAGGATCTGATGTATCTTGCCTATTAGTCATTGTATACATTCAAGTACCTTGGATTCATTTATGCAGAGAGGATCTCTGCTTTATGGATGTTCTTCTTTGTGTTATATTTTTCTTTTTCTTCCTCTATTTAACAAACCTTTATCTGATATGCAGATTGACTGCATTTAATGAGCAGGGTGTTTGCTTGACTCCATATCCCAATGGTCCATCATTGATTTACAATAGCTTACTGTCCTTTTCCTTCCTTGTTTTATTTTTCTTGATCCACAAAACCAATCAAGTATTTTTATTTCTATGTTACCAAGCTTACTCTCATTTACAATCTGGGAGTGACTCTTGGAGTGATAACAATATCAATGGATGGCAGTGTATCAAGAGTTAAAAGACAAGCGGAATTTAAGGGAGAATCATGATCGTTCAATCCAGATCCAGATCAACGGTTCTCATTATAGTAGACCATGGGCAACAGAGTTTTAAATTATTGGAGGACCTAAATGTTTCGAGCTCCCAACAATGAAAAATGTCACGTTGATGTAAGGAACTCCACAGAGGAAGTAACATGTGGAGATTGGGCCCCATGATACATGGTTTCCGTGGAAAAATTTTGAATGCAGATTGACGGCTCATATTAGATCTCAAGTGAAAATCGATGGCCCATATCATTGCGATCATTGTCCCTTTGCAAATTGTACCTTTGCAATAGTGTTAAGGTTTGGATGGTGGAGATTAAATCTCCAGGACAGAAGATCAACAACCCTCGTTGTTGGGTATGTGTTACATTCTTTGCATGTGTGTGTGTGGGTGCGTCGGATTCGACAACTACATCTTTTTCTATTTTTAGTAGTTTTCTAAATTAATCTTGGATTAAGGGATTAGGGTTTTGGTAGCTACAGAATATCTAAAACATTGTATATATTGTATGGTGAATGGTGAAATTAATACAATAAAGAGTTAAAAGGTGTGGCACCAAGGAAGGCTGGTTTTTCTCGGTTAAGGGTTCTGATGTAAATCTTTGTGTACTATGTGTATGAGCCATTGATTAATTTTATTTTTTCTTAAGAATATATATGCATTGCTTTACTGCACAGGTTTAAAACTTACACTCATCATTTCGTGTTTTGGCCATCGAGAGTTTTTGGTTGATAAGAAGTGTTGTAAGTATTGATGTCTTGATGACAATATACATCATGGTGATGTAAAGGAATCCACTCAGGAGACGACACATAGAAGCAAGGTTTCAGACTAATTAAGGTTTTGTGGTATCCCACCTCGTGAGTTGAACTGTAACTAAAGGAGAATTAGCAGTCCATACTGGATACATGATATGGATCGATGGTGATCCATCGTTGAATGATATCATAGTGGAAGAGATCATGATTGTTGATCACCAGCAGGCTCAACATTATAGATCATTGTGGATCGTGGCCTTGGGAGATTTGGTTTGTTGAGAAGGGCATGAAGTCTCGACGTCCCGGGACTGCTATACATGGAAGTCATTTGTGAAAGGCTTAGATGAACAACACAGATTGAGTGTGTACATCTGTGAAGCTTAGATGATGGTTATAGTCATTGATCACATGAAATGTGAGCACTAGAATTTTATCACCAAGGAGTTAGTGCTTAAGGGTATAAGTTTCAGGTCACATCAATTGGTCGTGTGGACAAAAAGGAACTTAGAGCATAAAAGAGAAGTGCTTGGGTTTAAGCGTAGTGTTCTAACAATTAGTCGCGAGGAGGAATAGTGCCTAGATTTGAGCATTGTAGATAAGCATTGATAGAGAC
>SNQJ01S0095355.1:6387-18514 GCA_010110895.2 Picea sitchensis | reverse complement strand
ATATAGTTAATTGAATATGTTGAACAATTTGCTAAAGGGTGGAGCACCAATTCTAACCATGCTACCATGAGTGGGAACTAGTGAAGGGAATTACCTTTCTTAAAAGACATAGTGCTCTTTTGAGAAAAAATATATTTTGAAGATATTTCCCTCTTTTTCCTTTAAAAAAAAATAGTTAATGCAGGGAGTTGGTAATTGGGAAACCAACCACTCACAATGAATGAAAAATGGAGAGATGGGTTCCATTGGTACCGCCTTATCCTCCATGACTTACCATGAAATCATATAATACAAGAAAGCGGAATCATGAATATTCTAAAGAAGGAAGATAAAATAACACAGGATTGGACAAAAATGGACACTGGTAAGAGGACTAGCAAGAAAATAGGAGAGAAATAAAGCAAAAGAATGGCATAAGTATACAAAGGAATGCATGGGTGGATGAGTGTTTCCTAGGAATGAATTAATGTAGAGTGGTATTGGACAGATAGTATTGTAGCTACCTTGGGAAGTAGAGCAAGCAAGTTCATTTTGAGACCTTGTTTTGGAATTTGAGCAAGAAAATCCTTAACCCAACCTGAGGATAGAGGGTCATGATTCAATGCTTGTTGGATATAAATTAACATAGGTAAGGGAAGGGAACTGGGGAACTATGTAGCAATGAATGGAATCCCTTTTGTAGAGTAAATCCAACTAGGAAGTCATCTAGTAAGCTCATGGTGGCCCTGTCCTGGTGGGTGCTAAGGATTCTCATTGTTGACTTCTTGTGAGGGAGAGTGATCTTCACACCTAACCCAAATTTCTTGAAGAAAACCAAGTTTCCCTATTTGTATCATTGTATCTCATAGGGTTTTCCTATTGTAGAGAGCATAGTGCAGTAGTTGCGTGGAAAAGCGTTCACCCTCAATTAGTTGGATTGGCTTGTAGTTTTATGAATAAATAAGTTTCAAATGTGTGCTCTATATATCTAAAGGTTTTAATAAATGTGCATGCTTGTAATTTCATGAACTTGTATAATTTCCTAATAATAATGAATGGAATGCGTGACTATTTAATTTCCTATATGATGGGTAAGTTTGTATGTTGAATTATTTCCTTCAGAATGCTTAGGATGATGGCGTGTAAATTCATGATCAAATTTCTGAGATTGACACGAATTGAGTGAAGAGTTTATTGTTGGACAATTGGTTTATATTGATGGACAATTGGTTTGGATATTTGATTTTCATTTGATGTCAACCCTTGGAGAGTGATCTTGTAGATTGATGTCAACCCTTGGAGAAGTTTGGTAACAAATTCTGGTAGCCCCAAAGGTGTGGTTATGGAACTTGAGCTTGTTTGACCAATTAAGACATGAATATTAGTGATTTTGTGGGTGAGACTATTATAGATGGATAGTACAGGTCATTCCATTTTTGGTGATATGTGGTACATAATGTGGTTCCTCACGATTAGTGAGATATGACCTTGAGAAGTTGGAGAACCCTTTAGAGTATTCTAGAAGCATCTGAGAAGGTCAACAAGAAGTCAATTTTTCTAGAATCTCATAGAAAGACATCAAGAAGATTCTTAGTCAAAGTGGTTGCAAGGAGAAATGATTTAAATAATAAAGTGGTTATAAAAAATAATTAATTATGGGTAAAGTAGTTGTAACAAAACATTTGCTAGTCAAAGTGGTTGCAACAAGAAATTAATTATGGGTAAAGTAGTTGTAACAAGAAGGTTAAATAGTCAAAGTGGTTGAACAAGAAATTAATCAATTATGGATAAAACAATTGCAATAAATTATTTTTGATTTGACTAATTAATGAAAAGTAGTGGTAACAATAATGTGGGTTATCCCTAAAACAAGGAACATGGGTAAAACAGTTACAAGATAACCCCTAAAGGAAGGAACTTGGGAAGTATAAATAAGAGATCGAGAGACTCCCATTAGTACCTATTGAGAATATTTAATATCTATAAATGATTGAGGTAACCAAGGAAATATGAGTCGAATTTCATAGGGAAGGTGAAGTAAAGAAGACCAAAAATCCAAGGGAGGATGAAGTCTTTTAATGATGTGTTCTAAGGTATGTTATTTATAGGTCATCTCACCATTTTCTCAATAACGTTTTTACTATAATGATTTATATAGTGAAACTTGGAGGATAGTGAGAAACAATATCAAGATACATGTGGCATAAATTTCAGCTTCTTGATCGTTGTATTTTGAGAGATACATGTTGTGGAAGATAGGGTTTTTGGCTAGTCCTGAAACTAGTTTTAAATAGGTGTTCGGATAAAACGATCATCACTTCTTCATAGAAACTTCAAATAATGTGAAACCAATTTTAATGGAAATATTTAAGACCTTGGTTTTTTGTGTGCAAGTTTCAGAATAATATATCAAATATTGAGCACGTGCCATGCCATACAAGTTCTCTATCTAGAATAATCCAAAATTTAGCAAGGTCATCCATTTTTTCTATAACTCCTTTTCTGGGTGGTTCCAAGCAGTGAAACCTGGAGGAAATGTAGAGAAGACACTGAAGTATATTTTGTATCATTTTCGTACCTTTATTCATTTCAGGTAAAAAGTTATGCTTGTTGTAAGTTAGGATTGTTGACTAATTGAAAAACTAGTCATGTGAGACTTAGGTAAAGTTTGATGAAAATGCTAATTTTCACAATAATTTTTTTTTATAGAATGATTCAGATAGTGAAACTTGGATTATAGTGGGAAAATAAATCAAGGTACCTATGGTATGAATTTCAGCTTCTGGTTCGTTTTATTTTTGGATATACACGTTGTGGAAGATAGAGTTTTTGGATAGTCCTGAAACTAGTTTTAAATAGGTGTTCCGGGTAAAATAGTTATAAATTATTCATAGGAAATCCAAATGATGTGAGATAGATTGTAATGTAAATATTCACTAAATACTTTTTTGTGTGCAAGTTTCAGAATAAAATATCAAATATTGAGCATGTGGTATGTTGTACAAGTTCTCTCTCTAGAATAATCCAGAATTCAACAAGGTCTTCCATTTTTTCTATAACTCCTTTTTTGGGCGGTTCCAAGTAGTGAAGCATGGAGGAATAGTAGAGAAGACAATTAAGAATATTTTGTATAATTTTCATGCCTTTATTCATTTCAGGTACATAGTTATGCTTGTTGTAAGTTAGGTTTGTCGACTAATCCAAAAACTAGTCATGTGAGACTTAGGTAAAGTTTAATGAAAATGTTATTTTTCACAATAAGTATTTTTATAGAATGATTCAAATAGTGAAAATTTGAATATAGTGAGACAACATATCAAGGTACCTATGATATAAATTCCAGCTTCTTTTTCGTTGTATTTTGGGAGATACACTATGTGGAAGATAGGGTTTTGGCTAGTCCTGGAACTAGTTTTAAATAGGTGTTCTGGGTAAAATGATCATAAATTCTTCATAGAAAATACAAATCATGTGAGACCAATTTTAATGGAAATATTGCAAGTTGTAGTTTGTTTTGTGCAATTTTTAGAATAATATGTAAAATATTGAGCACGTGGCATGTTGTACAATTTTGCTCTCTAGAATAATCCAGAATTCAGCAAGGTCTGCCATTTTTTTCTATAACGTCTTTTCTTGGTGGTTTCAAGCAGTGAAACCTATAGAAATTGTAGAGAATACACCGAAGAATATTTTTTATCATTTTCATATATTTATTTATTTCGGGTACAAATTTATTCTTGTTGTAAGTTAGATTTGTTGACTAATCCAAAAACTAGTCATGTGAGACTTAGGTAAAGTTTGATGAAAATGTTATTTTCTTGTTGTTGAAGTTGAGGAAGGTCTACAGGTATGTGATCACATAGATCAATTATGTTATAGAGTTATAGGTATGTTTTGATGGCTACATTTGATCATGACATGGTACATTCTTGAGGCTACATAACAGTGATGTTTTGGCACATGGTTTGATGTAAGGGTTTATGGTATTTGATTTATGGATAATGTGATGTATTGATAGAGGCATTTTGTTGGATATCTTGGTGTATGTATTTTTTATATGGTTGAGGTACATGTTGGGTACATGGTTGAGACATGTAATTGATGAGTTGGCACATACATGAGATGTATAGATGACAATGTTGGTACATCTTGATGAATCATAGTTGATGTGTTGTTGATACATGATTGGTCATGCTTGGTGCATGGTTAGAGGCACTTGCTAGTAGTATTATTGGCACATAGTTTATGGTTTATGTGGCATAAAGATATTGGTATATTATTAGAAGAACATATTTATCTTGGTGATGGTTATGAGGTTTTGTGATGTGTATGGTTGATGAACTTGTGATAGTACATGTTGTGCTAGTTATTCATGTACATGATTGGTTGATGAGATTATTGTGACAGGTTATTAGCACAGGTTGTTGGTATAGGTTGTTTGGTACAGGTTGTTACAGGTTGTTGGTACAAGTTGAAAATGATAGATTGATAGCGACAATGTTTGATTCAGTGGCAATGGTAGGTTGTCTATATTTGGAATTTATATTTCAGGGTAGTAGGATGAGGCAAGGATAGGTGGTTGGAGCCATCGTCTAGTTGGGGCTGGAGAACTAGGGAGTTGGAGCTTCCTTTAAATTGGAGATTGAGAATTAGGGGGTTGGAGCGAGAGAATTGGGTGGTTGAAGCCACCTTCCGGTTGGATCTAGAGAGCACAAGGGGTTGGAGCCTCCTTCTGGTTGAAGCCAGAGAATTGGAAATTGGTGCTTCCTTGAATGTAATTCTTAAAGACATATAAGAAAAAACATTATGTGGTTTTCTCTCGCATTGGGTTTCCACATAAAATTTTGGTGTACTGTGCATTGTGTGGATGTAGTTTCTATTACTTTTTATTATGCACTGATGGATGTTAATGTTATATGATGAAATAACATATTAATGATGAACTGATGAAAATTGTTAAATAAGTTAAATGAATATAAACCGTGGTTAAAAGTGTATAAATTTCTCATTAATTATTCACCCCTCCTCTCAGTAATCCAACAATTGGTATCAAAGAAGGTTCCTTCAGGAAACAATTTAACCATTGGATGAAGATCATGGAATACACTGAGAATGGAGTACCAATGTTTGATGGTTAGAGTGGTCTAGAGTATGAGATATGGAACAACAAGCCAAAAGTATTTTTATAGGAACATAGGTATGATATTTGGAAATAAGTTGTTATAGGATATGATAGTTCAAAAATGGAAAAGACTACAGGCAAGAAGGAACTAAAATGAAATAACAAAATTGCAATAGATTTAATTTTGGAAGAACTATATGATTCAATAAAAGACAAAGCGAGTAAATGTTCATCAACTAAAGAGATTTGAGATAATTTACATAATATATATTCTTCACCCATCATAGAGTCAGAGAATGCCAAAGAATATGTAGGTACATAAAAAGAGGAAAGATACTCATCATGTGAGACAAATTCAAAAGAAGAAGAGTACAAAATCAACAGAAGAATGTTTTTCGTCTTTAATTGTGAAAAAGGAGGACATCTTGAATTTGAATGCCTGTATTTGAAAATTGAAAGTGATGAGATAGAAAATTCCAATGAAACAGAATACAATCTAAAGACTAAAAAGGAAAATAATTATGAAGTAGAATACAATCAATGAGAAAGATAACTTGAAGAAGAATTTGTCACCTTGAAGATCCAACTCGAAGAAGCAAGAAGAAAAAAAGAAGTAATGGAGATCTAGATGAATAAGAAAGAAGAGGACTGTGAGAAGATTGAAGAATAAATTGTTATGTTAAGAATAAAAGTTGTCAAGCTCAGCAAAAAAATTGAATAAGCATGCACATCATCAGTAAAGATAGTTTAAGGGAAATTGCATAGGTCATCAGAAGGGAAAACTGAAGAGAAACCTAAGAGTTATGAAGAAGTCATAAAATGTTCTATAAATAAGGAATAATTCAAGCCCTTAAATAATATTATTCCAAAAGGACAGAAGACTCAAGAAGAAGAGTACATAATAGATGGACATCAAAGAAGACCTTCCGCATTCAAACAGCCAAGAATCTTCGCTCATAATGAAGGAGTCAATATAAGATAAGATCATGATCAACCAAAGAATGATTTCAAAAGGACTATAGCATATAGAATATCATCCACTCCCAAGTATGTAAATTTGTTTTATGGACATTGTTTGTATTGTACTAACTTTGGATTTAATCTTGTAGATTGCAGGGCTTATGAAAGAAATATTCAAGAAAGAAATGCTTGTGAGGCCCCACATAATATTGAATGTTACAAATTCCACAACTATGGTCATATAGCTCAAAATTGTAGAATCATAACAATGTCATCCATGAATAAATAAACAGATATCAGATATACGAAAATTTGGAAAGGAAAAGAACAAGAAGAAGAGCAAGTGAATAAAGACTAGATTTCAGAAATTCCAAGACTTGCCATAGTATGAGAAAGACAAGGAAAACAAGCAAAGGAAGAACAAGTTTCAAGAACCATATTGTTAGAATACATAGTAGAGCATGATCATAATAAATAGCATGTAAACAAAGAACAGTTCCCAGAAATCACATGATTTGCAGTAACACGAGAAATAAAAGAAGAGAATGTGAATAAAGAATGAGCCCAAGAAATTGTACTTTCAGGAATTATAGTGCAAAATCAATCCATAGGAAGAAAGGAAGAAGTCATAGTTCATAAGGATGATGTATCCATAGATGAAGAGTAATGTGACTCCACATAAAAGTGAGTATTTTTATAAGCCATCATGCTTGGAAACTCCCAGTAAATATGTATGTTGAATAGGGGGATTCTAGACAACAACTCTAAAGATCAAAGATTTATCTTTCAAGCAGGTTGGAGTATGATGTTGCAGATGTTTGATAGAGATAGATTCAGAGTGGTTGAATAGTAGAAGTACATAATGATATATTGATCGATTGAGAAATAAATGTTCCCACACAGGTGTCAGTTGGTAGTTATACAGGTAGAATTTTATGGCTGTATTCAGGCATAGATATTGTTAGCACAGGTTGTTCGAGTCATGCAGAGTTTGGTATACAGATAGAGAAGATCAGTGGACACATTTGATGATCATTTTCAATTGAGAAGAATTCTGAATAGTACATGGACGAATGGTTCAGCATTGTGGGCAATTGAGTAGTAGGTTTGGACAAATATATGACAGTGGATGAGAGCATGGATTCATAGATTGGTGGTTCAGAGATGGATTCATACATTGGGTTCACATATTTGTTCAGAGAGTGGTTCAAATATAAAGGAATATTATCATGGATGATAATGATACATGAATATTTGAATTCTTATTCTTTATTATTTGTATATATGTCATTTGATTACTCAAGGAAGAACCAATGGAAAATAACTACAAAACACAACAGGTATAGGAAGATCTATATTTATATACAAAACAACATGCAGATAATTCATCAGAGAGAGAGATTCATAAAGGAATATTAGTATAATACATACAGGGTGACACACCCACAACGAGAGATATTATTGTAACTAGGATTGGTTAGAGAAGGTACAGTGTCAAATCGACAGGGGGAGTTAATCCTTTGTCAAAGGGAGAGAGATAGAGTAATAAGAGGTATGAAGACAAGGATCAGCCTCAAGGATATTTTAGACAGGGGGAATATCCCCAAAGGGATATATCCTTTTCCATTAATGTCAAAGGTGAAGTATGAGTATGAGTATTTCCACATCTAAGTGTTGCCATCAATGTTGGTGTTTCCATCAATGCCAAAGGGGGAGATTGTTGGACAATTGGTTTAGATTGATGGACATTTGGTTTTCATTGATGTCAACCCTTGCATAGTGATATTTTATATTGATGTCAACCCTTGGAGAAGTCTAGTAGCAAATTCTAGTAGCCCCAAAGGTGTGGTTATGAAACCTGAGTATTTTTTAGGAATTAAGGCATGAAGATTAGTGATTTTACTTGTGTGACTATTATATATGGATAGTACACGTCATTCCATTTTCGGTGATATGTCGTATGTCACGTGGTTCCTCACAGTTAGTGAGACATGACCTTGAGAATTTGGAGAACCCTTTAGAGTATTCTAGAATAATCTAAGAAGGTCAACATGAAGTCAATTATTCTAGAAGCTCCTAGAAAGTCATCTATGAGATTCCTAGTCAAAGTGGTTGCAAGGAGAAATTATTTAAATAATAAAGTGGTTATAACAAGAAATTAATTATGGGTAAAGTAGCTGTAACAAAATATTTGCTAGTCAAAGTGGTTGCAACAAGAAATTAATTATGGGTAGAGTAGTTGTAACAAGAAGGTTGAATAATCAAAGTCATTGAACAATAAATAAATTAATTATGGATAAAATAGTTGCAATAAATTATTTATTATTTGACTAATTAAGGAAAAATATTTGCAACAATAATGTGGGCTATCCCTAAAACAAGGAACATGGGTAAAGCAGTTACAAGATAACCCCTAAAGGAAGGAACTTGGGAAGTATAAATAAGAGATCGAGACACTCCCATTAGAACCTATTGAGCATATTGAATATATATAAGTTAATGAGGTAACCAAGGAGATATGAGTCGAATTTCAGAGGGAAGGTGAATTAAAGAAGGCCAAAAATCCAAGGGACGATGAAGTCTTTTAATGATGTGTTCTAAGGTATGTTATTTACAGGTCATGTCACCATTTTCGCAATAATGTTTGTTTTGGAATGATTCAAATAGTAAAAATTGGATGATAGTGAGAAAAAATATCAAGTTATATATGGCGTAAATTTCATATTCTGGGTCATTTTATTTTGGGAGATAAACGTTGTGGATGATAGGATTTTTGACTAGTCCTGAAACTAGTTTTAAACAGGTGTTCCAAGTAAAATGGTCATAACTTCTTCATAGAAAATCCAAATGATGTGAGACCAATTGTAATGGAAATAGCACAGGCCTTAGTTTGTTTTGTACAAATTTTAGAATAATATATCAAATATTTAGCACGTGGCGTGTTGTACAAGTTCTCTCTCTAGAATACTCTAGAATTCAACAAGGTTTGTCATTTTTGCTATAACTCATTTTCTGGGAGGTTTCAAGCAGCGAAACCTAGAGGAATTGTAGAGATGAATCTAAAGAATATTGTTTATCATTTTCAAACCTTAATTCATTTCAGGTCCATAGTTACGCATGTTGTAAGTTAGGGTTGTTGACTAATCCAAAAACTAGTAAAGTGAGACTTGGGTAAGGTTTGATGGAAATGTTATTCTCTTGTTGTTGAAGTTGAGGAAGGTCTATAGGTTTGTGATCACATAAATTAGGTATGTTATATAGTTACAAGTATGTTTTGATGGTTACATTTGGTTATGACATGGTACATGCTTGAGGCTACATAACAGTGAGGTTTTGGCACATGGTTTGATGTAAGGGTTTATGGTATTTGGTTTATGGATAGTGTGATGTATTGCTAGAGGCCTTTTGTTGGATATCTTGGTGTGTGTCTTTGTTATATGGTTGAGGTAAATTTTGGGTACCTGGTTTAGGCATGGAGTTGATGAGTTGGCATATACATGAGGTGTATAGTTGATGATGTTGGTACATCTTGATGAGTCATAATTGATGTGTTGTTGATACATGATTGGTACATGCTTGATGCATTGTTAGAGGCACTTGATAGTGAATATTGTTGGCACATTGTTTATGGTTGATGTGGCATAAATATATTGGTATATTATTAGAATCACATTTTGATATTGGTCATGGCTATGAGGTGTTGTGATGTGTATGGTTGATGCACTTGTGATAGTACATATTGTGCTAGTTATTGATGTATGTGATTGGTTGATGAGATTATTGTGACAGGTTATTGGCACAAGTTGTTTGGTACAGGTTGTTAAGGGTTGTTGGTATAGGTTGACAATGATAGATTGACAGTGACAATGGTTGATTAAGTGACAATGATAGGTTTCCTATATTTAGAATTTATATTTCAGGGTGGTAGGGCGAGGCAAGGATAGGTGGTTGGAGCCACCTTCTAGTTGGAGCTAGAGAATGAGGGAGTTGGAGCTTCCTTTAGGTTGGATCCCGAGAATTAGGGGTTTGGAGCCTCCTTCTGGTTGGAGCCAAAGAATTGAGTGGTTGTATATACCTTTTGGTTGGAGCCGGAGAACACAATGGGTTGGAGCCTCCTAGTTAGAGTTAAATAATTGGAAGTTCTTTATTCCTTGAATGTAATTATTAAAGACATATAAGAAAATCATTGTGTTTTTGTCTCTCGCATTGGGTTTCCACGTAAAATATTGGTGTATTGTGCATTGTCTGGATGTGTCTATTATTGTTTATTATGCAATGATGAATGCTAATGTTATATTATGCAATAACATATTAATGATGAACTGATGAAAATTGTGGTTAAAAGTGTATAAATTGTTCATTTCTAATTCACCCCCTCTCTCAGTAATCCAACATTTATTCACTTGGGGAAGCCATTGTTTTCTCTTGAATTTTGTGATACCTTGTGTTGGATATGTGAGCATGTAAGCCTATTACGGGAACCCATACCTATCATAACCCTCAACTGGTTTTATAAATCTAGGCATGGATCTTGAAAATCCTTGTAAAGGCCTTTGGAGTGAAAATTTATATGTTGGATACCCCTTGATGCATTTAAACCTGGTAATGGAACCACAATGCAGTGGAAACTTAAACTCATGAAGTGGAAGAGGAAAGGTGTCACTCTGTGGTAAATTTAGATGAAGGGAAGGGCCTATTATTGGTTCAACACTTCTAAGTTTGAATGGAACAAGGATCATTGATCGACATGTTTCTTAATCGTCATATTTTGAGAAATCATTTTCAAGAATACTTGTTGAAGAAGAGTTTAAATTTTAATAACTTGGCATTCCGAAGGGATGAGTCCAAAAGTGGTGACTTGAATTAACTGATTGTACCTTAAGCCTGAAATTTTTATGGACCATTGTATCAGATAGTTCTTAGTCATTAGATATGTTGGAATCAGGTGACCCTGTTAACTGTTGTGTAGATTTACAACACGCCTTGATTTGGGTCATTGATTGGTACATTTATCCACTGTATGATCTAGCGGACGGGCATGTTTTTTTTAGAAAGAATCAATTGAGGGTCTTTTAGTACCTTGACATTCTGAAGAGAGGAGCTTGATAACATATGACTAAGTGACACGTGGAAGCTTTCTATTAGGAGTCAAATTTCGGGAAAGCTCATTTGGGAAGATCTTTATGGGAAGTAATCGTTCGAGAATATTTTCCCAATCAGTGATTCCAATGGAGAGAATCCAACAACCTCGTGAGCTTTAATTTTTGGAATAAACATGAGAGTGGTGAGTTAATTGTTCCAATGAGTATTTTCTAAACTAGTGGTATCTCAATAGCTTTGCAGGCTTCAAAATTCGAAATAAATAGTGAGTGTTCTAAGTTCTCATCTTGATGGGATGAGTCTGATAGTTTTGTGGGTTGTATATTTTGGATAAACCAAAAGGCATGGTAAATTGACATCTCAACAGGGAATGTTTGAAAATATAATTCTGATAGCCTTGTGGGCTCTAGATTTTTGGGAAAGATGAAGCTTGGTGAGAACCCCAATTTAGATGCTCTAGCAGGAAATTTGGGGTTGATGCCCTTAAACCCTGTGAGAGAGCATGTACATGTCAAAAATATGAGGGGAGTAGGTCTAAATGGATTCCATGTGGATATTATGACATCATCTTCGAGTAATTCCTAAGAAACTTTAATAGGGAATATCTTTATGTCCATAGATAGACTATGAGCATGGTTACCATTGTTGGAAATCTCTTGAGGAGAAGAATTGATCTTTGATCTCATAATAAGAGTTATATTGATGCATAATAAGGGAAAATTTGAACACACCACCATCCTAATGAAGCTTATGGGGTCAAGTGTGTTTGTTAAGTACCAAAATAGATCTACAAATATAATCACCACAAATATTGAATACACGATAGATCCACAAAGCAATATATAAGAAACCACACTTTATTATTACCAAACCCTTGAGGTAGGGAAACACCATACAATGGATCATATTATGGAAGGGATCCTCTCCTGTTCACTTGCCTCTTCGAGGGGGCATCCTCCTATTGAG
>SNQJ01S0095354.1:72996-86614 GCA_010110895.2 Picea sitchensis | reverse complement strand
CCATTACCCAAACCTTTGTGCTACGGGGCTTTCTTCAAGGGTTGACATCAATGACAACCAACCTTAATCAACATAATGTACATGTATAAGGCTATTTTATGTACAATTATTGCAATCCATGGCTATGGATAAGGCCGACCTAGTCAATATAATGTGAGCCCATAACCCCTCTTGGGTGAGGCACCCTCCTTTTTCCTTGAATTGGTCCACACTGGTTCATTGGATCCCTCAAATGCAATAACCCATACCTTTTATTTTGAGGGGTTAAGCCACCCAAGGAGGATTACTAGCCCATAGTTCATAGGGTGACCACCTTCTCCTCATATTTATTATAATTAGTTAAGAGGAAGGTATTTGAGATGTGTATAAATACACACTCAAGTATCATTTGTAAATCATCATTGTGAACTTTGTATCTCCCAAAATATGTATAATCCTAGTATCACCATATACTATTTCACCCTCTTGTTGTCTTGGCGTGACTAGGGTGAGGTCTTTAATCTACCTAATGGCTAGTTTCACTTTCTTATTGAAGGTCAACATGTTCTTCGCTTCACTCATGCAAGTGAGATTGAGTTGTTCCATGATTACTTTAGACATGGTGTTGGGGTAGGAACTTCCATCAATTAGGTAGGAATGGGATATTTTTCCCATGATTCTCACGGAGGCATAAAAAGGAGGATACATAGGCTCAAGATAGGCCATAGTTGCCACATTTACCTCTTTATGAATAATTTATTTTAAATAAATAACATTTGCATTCAAAGGTGTTGCTGGTCTATTGTTTCCCACTAGTAAAATAAGGACAGCGAGAGATTTTTCGAGGTTCTATTATTATTCCAAGGTGTTGTCACCCAAAGTTTTGGGTCCAGTTTTTCGTGCGTGCACAAATGAAATTTGTTTGTGCTAATCCAGAATTTTTGTAAGCGCTCAAGGAGATGTGTGAAATAATTACATAGTGCGTGCATCGGACCGAGTTTTGTTAAGTAGCATGCCAATTCTAAAGGTGATCAAGGATGTGTCGGTATGAGTTTTGTCATTTGATCACACTGGTTCAAGTTTTGTCAATTGCATTGAAACCCAAGAAAATTCCCACTCGAAGCAAGAAAGGAATCACCGAGATATCTCCTGGGATGATTGCTTCCAACAACAGGTGATGACACATGGAGGCTAGAAGATGAGTTGGCTAGGAAGTTAGGATTTCCCCTGATGTAGAGAACCTATGTGGAGTCCTAATAGGTACCAAAAGTGTACAAGGACGTTAGATCAGAAAAGAGAGTGGAAAAGAACAATTAAGGAAAACACTCCCCAACATAAAAACATATAAAAGAGAGCTCTCAAGTCACAAAATAGGTTGGATAATTTTTGAATGCATCAGTTTGAGAACTCTGATTTATCCTATTGTAATATTGTTTTGTATGGAGAAGTCTCCTTTGTATTTTATTTTTTAGAATCTTAAAGCTCAACGCAAGGTGCATAATGTTGTATTCCCACTATTTATATAGTAATGAGATGAAGTCTTATGGATTTTCAGCTTAGTTATTCAATGCAATGTATATCTCTAATATATATGGAATACATCCAATAATAAATATATGGTAGTTATGTTATATATTGTGTTTGTTATGAATGAGGCACATGTGAATGTATATTTTTAATTCTTAGTCCTTGTCAGAATATCATATATGAGTTACATGGATGCCATTTATTGTACTGCTAGGTATGTTTGATCCTCCATCCCTGACACAAGACCTTATGGTCTCTGTTATCCTCTTTGCATCTCGGGTGAGACCTTCCTTGACCTTGGTTGAGGATTGATATGCCGGTCCTTAGGGGGTTTTGTTGGACATGCTTTGGATGAAACCTAGGTCTCGAAACCCCCAGTGTTAATAAGGTTAGTGTGTGTGCAAGTGTGTACCGAAACAATGACAATTCATAACGCCAACAAACAGTTTTTTTGTCGGGACCTAAAGTCTTGTTGAGATTGATGGAGGATAAGAGAAATGTGGTGGCATACCGCTAAGGAGGATATTCAATACTAGATAGAAGAAAAGGAGGACAATTTTTCTCTATGAGAGATGAAAGGATTGTGGGTGAATGCGAAAGAATGGAATGGTAGATATGTTTACTCTGATATGCATGAACCCTTTTTCACAGGATTTACATGTTTGTTGCATGAATAGTTAAAAAGACAAGAATAAGTTAATTCGGTTGTGTTACCATTGGAGTCAATAGTATGGTATCAAGAAAAAATTGATAGTATAAAGGCATTGGATAACAAGTGGAATCAAGATATTTATTTTTTGTTTGATCGAGTGAAGGAAGGATACATTGTTGATTTTGATATGGAATATAGTGATTCTTTCAGCGACATTGAAAGAAAGTTTGAAGAAGGTCCAAGAAATAAGATGTTAGAAGAGACCCCCCTTTGGATCAAAATGTTATTCGTAGAAAAAATAATGATGTGCATGGAACCTGATAGGATGTATGAGTAAACCCCCTAGTGCTCGAGGGGGGTGGGGGGGGAAGAACTAGAGCGTGGATCCAGTGAGGTGGATACAAGAAGTTGTTGAGATGAGGTGAGGACTGGAATGGATCCAAAAGAGAACAAGAGAAAAAGAGTCAAAAAATATGCAAGAAGAGCTAAGACGAGGAAGAAAGTTGAGTGGAAGAGTAGAGAAGAGTTAGCCAAGGGTGTTGTTGGACAGTTGGTTGTCATTCATGTAAACCCTTGGAGAGTGATCTTGGAGATTGATGTCAACCCTTATGGATTGATGTCAACCCTTAGAGAGGTCCATAGATGTTGGAAAGTTTATTGACACTTGTATGATCGAGATTGATGGTGAGTTAGATGGGTACATTTGATGTATTCTACATGTAGCCCCGAAGGTGTGGTTATGGGACCTGAATTTGATTAAGGAATGTGGACATGAAGGATAGTGAAATTGCAGGGAATAATATCATAGATGGATAGTAAATGTTGTTCCATTTCTGGTGATATGTCGTACGCCACATGGTTCCTCATGGTTAAGGAGATATGGCCTTGTAAAGTTGGAAGCCCCAAAGAGTGGTCAAGAAGCCCCTAGTTGGTGACAAGTCTTGGTGAAAGAGTAAAGTGGTTGTAACAAGAAACCCCTAAAATAAGGAAAGAGGTTACCTAGCATAAGTATAAATACATCTCAAAGAGTCTCTCATTTGAATACACACACTTACGATGGATATCTATATTGTGAATGATATGGTCTAGTATTGTGATATTTTAGCTAGTTTGTGAGGACATTTTTCTAAGGAAACAAAGGTCTGAAGTAGTGAAAGTTTCGGAGTTGCAAAAAATTGGAAATCCTAGTTTTCTGAGGTTATACCCGGGATGGATAAGGACATGTCACGTACATATGAAATCTGCAGAAGGACATGTTGCATACATATGCAGGCTGTAGGAGGACAGGTCATGTACCCGAGGAAAAGGTCTGAAAAAGAATGTACATATGAGTTGTAGTAAGTTTTGGTAATACAAAACAATTGTACAAGATATGAGATGGTATGCTTCAGGTTTTCATGAGTAGAGGAATGTGTTTTATGTATTTGTTTGAGGCTTGTATCTTGGATGGTATGGCACATGCTTAAGGCATATCTTGGAGGCCCTTGATGGTACATGATCGCATATGGTTGAGGTGATATTGTTACATGATTGAGACATACTCTTGGTATTTGGTGTATGCTTGTTAGGTTCATTGTTAGTGGCACATATTTGTGCTATTGGCATATACATGAGACTTATCTTATGGTACATGGCATGATTCATAGTGATATGGTATATGGTTGAGACAGATATCTTGTGATGGTATGTTGGTGATCTTGGTACATTCTTGGTAGAGGCATGTGTTGGTGATGTTGGACATCTAGTTGAGAGGTTTCCTTGGCATATGATCCATGTGAGACTATCTAGTTGAGTAATGGTGATAGTGACAAGTTGGATAGGTTGACAGTGATGGGTTGGATACAATGAAAGGTTGGTAGGTTATAGGTTGATGTGATAGTGACAGTGACAGTGACAGTGGTAGTGAAAGTGACAGTGAAAGTGATAGTGACAGTGATTGTGGTAATGACAATTGGTATACACTTATACTTAAGGGTGGCAGGATAGGTCAAGGAAATGGGGGAGCCAGAGAATTAGGGAGTTGGAGCTTCCTTTAGGTTGGAGCCTGAGAACTAGGTAGTTGTAGCCACATTCTGGTTGGAGCCGGAGAACCCAAGGGGTTGTAGCCTCCTTTTGGTTGGAGCCAGAGAATTTTGGGAGTTGTAGCATCCTTCAGGTTGGATCCTGTAAATAGTGGGTTGTAGCCTCCATCCAGTTGCATCTAGAGAATTAGGAAGTTGGTGCTTCCTATGAATGAATTCTTTATATATATAAGAAATCATTATGTGGTTTTCTCCCATTTGGGTTTCCACGTAAATAATGGTGTACTATGTTCTTGATGTGATGTTTCTTATGATTACATGCTTATGATATATATATTGAATGCAATCATAGATGACACATTGACGATAAATTGTTTAACATTGTTGATAAAGTGAAAGGATATATATTGTGGTTAAAAGTGGTATAAAGTGCTCATACTGATTCAACCCNTCTTAGTATTCCAATAGGTGCACACCATGGTGTCAGTCCTAGAATGGAGAGGAATCTCACACTAGGAAGTGGTGTGAGAGAGGATGCTATACCAGAGTGGAGCTCAGGTGAGGATAGGCCTACGAAGAAAATTGTAGTCAAAGACACCAATAGTGATAGTAGTGGTAGTGAGGGCCTAGGTGATGAAGACCGTACCCTTTGGATATTGTGGTATGCCACAAATGTGAGAAGAGGAAGAGCGCACATGTGTGTTATATAAATATTTTCCTCACCCTATGCGAATTTGCTGAGAAGGCCTTGTTCCATTTCCTTATGTAGACTTGAAGTCTGTTTTTGTAAATCCTGGAGATAAAAACATTAATTTTACACATATACATGCCCTATCTATTATACAACATGCGTATATGTAGGTTAAACCACTACAGCTAGCATACATCGGGTTTTGTTCCCAAAATTAAAAAATGATGTCTAGTTTCCATGTCACGTCCCGAGATCCATGATCCTTGGAATTCCATATACTGGAAACGTTTTGACTCGGCCCTTTAGTTACACTGAAGGCTATAAATGGGACAAATCTGAGCTATGGAAGAGAGGAGAAGAATTCAATTTTGAGAGAAAAGTTACTCTGGAGAAATTATTCACTTCATATTGAGTCTTCATCCCTTTGTCCTTTTAAGTCTGAACACATTGTTCATCCCCCAAGCTATTCCCTACTTGATTAAGGACCTCATTGTCTCTCTTATATGAGCTTTCCTTTGGTGGAGGATTGAAGTGGTGGAGGCTCAACTGGAAGCGACTTAGTTTCTTGGTTCTGAATCGTGCTGAAACGGAAGTTTGTAATTTATTCACTTCTGCTAATTACATTTTAATAGAAATAATCTTTTCTCATCCAATTAATATCTCGCAAATATTTGAATTCTTATTCCATGGGAATATTTGTTATGAATTTTGATGGATTATGCTATTTAATGTGATAACATCATATATTATCACCATATTCTTGTGTTTCTTGGTTTTTCAGGACAAGTTGTCGGTGTATTGCTTTGAGTCAAGTGCTCAACGGTGGACTTCATCGAATGTCTGGATGAGATAGACCTTTTATCTTGTCTTTATAGAATATTTTTTTATATAGCATACCTGAGATTATAGTTGATTTCTACATACATTTCCGTCTGTTGTGGTTTACCCCTAGCCATAGAGATATTTTCCTCGTAACAGAATTGGTGACCATACTGGGGAAATAATCTTCTTTTCGGGGTTTGGAGTGTTTTTCGCCTTAGATTTCTCTTGTTTATATTGATTTTCTTGTCGTCTGACTGCTCGACATCCTCTGTTCATTCTAAATATGAGTTTCTTAGCCTTCTCCTTAGCCTGGTTGTGTTTTAACACATATACACGAGTTTTTACCTAAAAGTCATGTTCATATGTGTGTTGTCCTCCTACAAGAGGCATATATACTCACTTTTCCCCTGAACAGTCGCGTACATCACCCTTTGTTGCTTGGTTGCTAGGTTTGATGATTGTTGGGTAGGTTTTGATGATTGTTGAGTCTTCTTGGGTCTCTGTTATGACTGTTAAGTGTCCATGGAATGATAACAAACCTTTCTTTGGTTGAATTTTTGGGTGGTTCCTTTCTCATCAGCCTTTTCATTTGATTGTACTTGCATCTTGGGATGGGTGTTTTCTTCTTGATATCCTACTTGGTTTGTCTCTATTTACATACAATAGAGTTTTTATATCAAGTTGTTGCTCATTCCTTTCATTTTCATTCTTTAATATTGAAAATACAAAAATACTAGGCATTTTACATTGTTGGTATTTGATCTTTTGAGTCCTTATCATTGATCTTAGTACATGTAAAGAAATATTTCATCTTATTTGGAATTGTAGAACTAAATTGAGAATTTCATTTTGAAAAGCATATCATTTATTAAGAATTGAAGTTAGGACTTTTCATTGTATTCATATTCATTTATTTTACTTACTGAGTCATAACATAATTAGTTTCATGACCGCACCTTTTTGAGTAAGAAATGCCACTAAAAGTAATGCTAGTAATTTAAGATTGATTAGAAACGATTTTATTTTTCTAGGGTGCGCAAACTAGCTTAGGATTTAGAGCCTTGGAATAGGATTTTGTGAGTAAACTTCTCCAAGGCTATTAAATCAACATATGTGTTTGACTAAGGGAGTGGTGCAATCCATTGTCTAATTGGTGACGTCAGGAGGCTCCGATTACAATGGAGTTAAACACGAGGTCGCGTGAGGTTGGTTGAAGGGATATCCCCCCGATACCTTCTTAGTGTCAGATATATTTCTGGGGATCTATTGGTATATGGGGATCTTGATAGTACCTTTACCTCTGTGAGAGGTGGTGATTTTGAGGTTTTGGGCTTTGTTACCCTTCCCATATGGTGGACCTAAATTATGAATTTTTGTCTACACAACGTTTATATCGTGATTGCTTAGTTGCTTGACATAGTCACCACATAGGTTACTTGCATGGGTTATTTTGCAGGTACCCTGGGTCAGATAATGGTCGAACAACACACAAACTTTATGGAGGATTACCTCTCCAGGGGGATTTGACCGACTGGTTGTTAAGCACACGAGGGCCCTTATAAATAATTCTGATACCTCTGATCTGTAGCAGGGAGTCTCAGGCCCCTCTTGGGTGAGGAATGCCTACTTTAGGGAGGGAGGCCCCTTTTAGCCACTTTAGCCTGTTTGTGTGCATATTGACCTTTTGATTTTATTTTTGTGTGCTCTTTGATTACTATTTGACCTTAGGATTTGTTTTATATCTCGCGTATTGAGTCATTGTGGAGCCATACTAGATTCCCCGTAGGTCTCACCGCTTGTTACAATTACCATCGCATTTTGAGTCTTTGCCTTCTAAAAGGCGTAAAGTTATCAAACATGGTACACACACCTCCACTTATTAGACTTGTGATCATACAAGGATGAGTACTGAATTGAGTCAGAAAGATGTTGGGATTCCTTCGACTCCTATACCTACTATAGTTAATGATACCCCTTCAACACCTTCAACCACAATGGTTGTAGTGTCGTAGGTGCCTATCATCACCTCTACCCATCCTATAGTGAATATTTAACCTATAGCCATGAACCATTTTGGGTTTCTTTGTCACTCATCGAGCTATAATTTTCAGTCCATCCCTATGGCCTCTAGTCCTTTTTTTTATGGTATGTCGAATTTCTCATCACAATTTTCAACTTCCATCCCAGCGGTTGGTACAAATACTAGCATTGGAATTGGGGGAAAAACTCCTCAACATATTCCATTCTCGTTTGGTGGTACTCATGTCCTGCAAATGACTCCTACTATTGGAGGCTTTCCTCCTTTTAACCCCGGGTCTAATCTTTTTGCTTCTGGATGGAGTAACCAACCTGGCGGACAAGATACTACTCATGTTCCATCCTTTACACCCATCTCCTCTGTACTGATTCTGACCAATATGTTTGGCATGAAGAATCCATTTATCCTCTGGATTCACACCTAGAGGAGGTCAGTTTCATACCTTGGGCAATCCCCAACCTATAACCACTCTGGCTCGGGGCATTTTTTACAACCCTCATCAAAACATTCCTACTGGAATGGTGCCCAACCAAAACCTCATGAATCAGTCCAGAGGAGGGTCTTGCAATCCCAGAAAGGTCCATGGTGCTTACCAGAACCTTGGATTGGCTGTGATTTCCCAACAATAATATTTCCAGGGACCTCGGGGCCATATGTTGCAAATTCATTGCTCTTTTCTGTCCACACTCAATATTACATACTTGTCTAAGTTAATGAATGACCACGTGTGTCATGATATGACATGGCCCCACATCCCCACTAAGATTCCTTCTGATATTCAAAAATTCGAGGGTAAAACTAGTGAGGATCCTGGTGATCACGTCACTACTTTTCACCTTTGGTGCTCTTCAAATTCCCTTAGTGACGATTCTATTCGGTTAAGATTGTTTCAACGCAACCTCATGGGGGTCACTGTGAAATGGTATATCAAGCTACTTAGGGGGGAATACAAAAATTTTAATCATTTGGTTTTAGTCTACCTCAACCACTTCCAATTTTCGGTTTGTTACAATGCTGGCATAGAACTTCTGTCGACCTTTCGTCAGGACAAGGACACTCATATCTCAGATCACATCTAGGAGTGGCTTAGATGGAAGAGTTTGATCAAGGCTTACATACCCCCATAATTCCTGCTAGAGTGGTTCCTTAAGTCTCTCCTGCCTTATATTTCGAAAGATGTTTCTACATCTGAGGTTACATCTGAGGAAGAAGTGATTTTTAAAGCCCAACAGATAGAAATTATATATTATCAGTATAGGTTGTTATACAAGATTCTTCCAGACGCATTGAGGTCAAACTATGACCCTAGACAAAATCTGGGGCCTCATGTCGATGGCATTCTAGGCTCCGCCAATCTGAAATCCATAGACTCGGTGACAAGCCATTTGAAAGAGTTGGCTTTGAACCAGTCTATAGGAGGGCCAACTTCGTATGTTTCCTCCAATCCCACTCAGTTGACAGATGTACATTATGTGCAATTTTCAACCACCCCTAATGGTAACCAGCAACTAGGATGGAATAAAAAGAAAGGACGTACTAATAATCGTAAGGGTGGAAAGAATAATAATAAACCCAAGGACAATGGTGATAATGAGAAGTCAAATAATAATGTTGGTGAGGGAAAGAAAGAAAGGTGGAAGGTGAAGTTTCCTTGTAAGCTTTGTACAGACGATCACCTTACCCATTTATGCCCCAAACTTGTGGAAGTTGCAAGGATTTTGTCCCTACCACCCACTGTGCTGACTAATCCTTTTCCACATAACTAGCACATGGCCTCGAGCTCCTCAAATATCGGAAATGTGGCGAGTGGGATTTAAAACCCACCGATGCAAGACAGTGACTGGTTATGCATCAATATGGTTAAGTATGAGGTTAATGTAGCCAATTGTTCTTGCAATTACAATTCTCCATAGACTATTTATGGTCTAGAGTCCCCCCCTCCTCCGGAGACACCCTTATAGATCTAAAAACCAAATCCCTTGCCTCGTATTCTGAAAGGAGTACTCAATCGCTCTACCCATAATCATAATGCTAGAGCTGCCCAAAATTACTCTATTGTTGAGGACCTGGGTCAAACCCCTTGTGTGATGTCAGATCTGGAGGCAATCCATATGTGTCCTTCATAGAGGAATTCCTTTCTATCTGCATTAGGAGCTCTAGATCCTTGTGGCTCGAAAGTTATCAATTTTGACGTCACAGATGTGAAGCATCGCTTTCCTTACCATGTGGCATTCCAAATCCACGTGGGTTACTCAAAGTATACCATCAAGCTTATTGTTGTTGATGAAGGAACTACAAAATGTGTGATGTCCATGGTCTGTTGGAAATCCCTTGAATCTCGGACCCTTTCTCAGTCTCCGACCATGTTGACTATTTTTTATGGTCGTTCCTTCTGCCCTCATGGTATTCTTCCCGCCTTTCCGATACGGTTAGGTGGAAACATGGTAGAGGTGGATTTCGAGGTGGTTGATGCACCCCTCGATTATAAATTTTTACTAGGATGCAATTGGACTTATTCTATGACTGCAATCATATCGTCCATATTTTTTACACTTTGTTTTCCTCATGAGGGGAAGATCATGATGATTGACCAATTATCCTTTGCGTATGCTAGCCCTAATGCATTTGTTGGACCTTTGATCCCCGTGATCGACAATTCTCAGCCGACAACTAAAAATATCTGTGTCGGAATGTATTCATCCCTTATGGGTACCTTCAACTTCATGGAACTAGTTCACCATATATATGCCATGTCCAGTAGGCTCATTTCATCAGAGAGGTCCATTCCTTTCTGCACTTCCTATTTTAATGATCCTTTGACCCTACCTTCCTCGATGTCGTCTTATCAAAGTCAGTTACATTATGGAATGGCCATGTCCACCGATCCAGATCCTGTTACCTCACAGATGGATGAGGAGGATCCTTTTCTGGAGCCCGTGTGGGCCACTTCATTGTCTTGTTCACATGACTACATTTATGAGACTTTTCCTTCATATGAAGCTATCATTGAGGCCATGAACGGTTCCGATAGACCTTGGGATGATATGCATCATAGCTCTTATTTCCTCCCAGATCTTGCTATAATTGAACAAGATGAGTTTAGATCTACTTTGAGTGAGATAGTTAGTCGCATCGTAGTTCCACTTGATACGAACGACATTTATGCCGAGGGAAACATGGTGAGTATTTATCCTACCGTCACGATCGATATCTCTCATACTCCTGGCAAGGTTAAAAATGTATACATTAGTGCAAATTGTTCGCGAGAAGAAATTATGATCTACACCAAACTCTTCAAGGAATTTCGAGATATATTCGCTTGGCCATATGAAGAGATGCCAGGAATTGACCCTCGAATTGTCGAACATGAGACTAAAACTTACCCAGATGCTAAGCATGTTCAACAACGTCTTAGAGATGTCAATCCTAGGAAGGCCCCTACTATTAAGGTAGAGGTAGAAAAATTGCATAATGTTTTCTTTATCTACCCAGTTCCCTTGACTGAATGGGTATCCAATCTTGTTCATGTGAATACAAACCAAGGAATCATTTTTGTATGCATGGATTTTCATGACCTGAACAAAGCCTATCCTAAAGAAAACTTCTCAAAACCCTTCATTGATCATATTCTCAATGAGTGTGCAGGAAGCAAAGTTTTTTCTTTCTGGATGGTTTTTCAGGGTATAAAAAAATTCAGATTAAACCTGAGCACCAACATAAGATGACATTTATTTTCCCTTGGAGTACTTTCACATACCGGAAGATGCCTTTTGGCCTTAAAAATACCGGAACAACCTTCCAACGAGCTATGAACTTCATATTTCACGATCTCAAGAATATATCCGAAGCCTATCTTGACAATCTTGTTGCTCACTCCCGTAAGAGAGTGGATCACCCTAAGCACCTTCGACTAGTCTTTGAAATATGTTGCTAGTATCGCATCCGATTGAACCCTCATAAATGCATATTTTGCGTTAGGTTAGGTAAAATTCTAGGATTTTTAGTCTCTGAAACTGGGATCATAGTATATCCGTTAAAGGTTGAGGAAATACTTCGATTACCTCCCCCGCACACTATTCACCAACTTCAAGGTTTACAGGGGAAACCTAACTTTTTACGACGGTTTATAGTGAAATATGCCAATATTAATTGGGGTTTCATGCGTCTCTTGAAGAAGGACACTCCTTTTATYTGGGATGAGCGAGCCTAGGAATCCTTCGATGCTTTGAAGAAAGCCTTGGTATCAACGCCTCTGTTGAAGTCTCCAGACTACGGTAGAGATTACTTGCTTTATGTCACCGCGTATGAAGAAACGATTAGTATGGTGTTGGTTCAGGATGATGATGAGCTCCATGAGCATGTCATTTACTATCTTAGTCAAAACTTGGTCGTCCTTGAACTCAAATATTCTCATGTTGAAAAGATAACTTTCGCTGCCATTCACGCAGTCCAACGATTATGACATTATATATTGCTTTTAAAAACTATGTGGTTTCCGATGTCAATCCATTTCAATATGTCCTTATGAGGTGTATCATAGGAGGAAAGTACAATAAATGGATTGTCATTCTACAAGAGTTCGATATCGATTTCGCTTCTACAAAGTCCAAAAAATCACTAGTATTTACAGACTTAATATCTGACTTCCCTCGGTTAGACAAGGATGTTATTCATGTTGATTCATTTTTGGATGAACACATTTTCCTTGTCTCGTCGTCAGACCCATGGTATGGATATATTGTTCTCTATCTTCAAGCGTTGAAGTTCCCTTAGCATCTCTCACAAGATGACTGATGGCATATATGATACCAAGCTAAGAACAATCTTATCGTCGACGACACCCTGTATCGTTGAGGAATAGACAGTATCCTGCATCATTGTTTAACTCATGAATAATATGAGTACCAAGCTAAGAACAATCTTATCATTGATGACACCCTGTATTGTTGAGGAATAGACAGTATCCTGCATCATTGTTTAACTCATAAAGAATATGAGTCTGTTCTAAACAAATGCCACAGTGGGGATTGTGGTGTTCATCTATTTGGGATTGTGACAAGACAGAAAATTTTGTGAGCCAGTTATTTTTGGCTATCAATATTTAAATATTGCATCGAAGTAGTTAAGAAGTGTCACCCCTGCTAGTTGTTCACTCAAAAAATGCGCTCACATTCAGCCCCTCTCTATCTAGTCATTATCATCAGTCCCTTCACCACATGGGGGGTGGACTATGTAGATTGAAACCCAACTTTAACTAGGGGTCATCAACACATTATCGTGGCCATAGTATACTTCACTAAGTGGGTCTATGTCATGCCTAGAGTTAAATCCGATGGGAATAATTTAACCTTCTTCATATTCAATCAAATTATAACCAGGTTTGGAATCCCGAGTGAGATTGTCACTGATCATGGCAATCACTTTCAGAATGAAATGATGAAAGAAATAGCATGTAAACTGGGGTATAAGCATGTTCATTCTTCCTCTTACTACCCCCAAGAAAATGGACAAGTAGATACCATGAAAAAGTCTCTCATGACCATTTTGCAGAAAACTGTCAGCCAAAGAAAATGTGAGTGGCATACCATGCTTTATCCAACACTTTGGGCATACCAAACCTCAGTCAATACTTCCATGAGTTTTTCTCCTTTCCAGTTAGTACACGGTGTGGATTTGATCCTACCTATTGAATTCGAAATCCCTTCTCTTAGATTGGTAGTTATGCTCCTACCTGACACTTCCGATCTCGAACAACACCTCGTACACCTAGAAAGTCTAGATGAGTAGCGTCGAGATGATTCTACGACTATCAAAGAAAATAAAATATGTGTCAAGGTCCAATACGATAAGTCTTTCTGTCCTTGGATGTACGTTGAGGGTGACTTGGT
>SNQJ01S0095354.1:61952-72962 GCA_010110895.2 Picea sitchensis | reverse complement strand
TATCATTGATCTTAGTACATGTAAAGAAATATTTCATCTTATTTGGAATTGTAGAACTAAATTGAGAATTTCATTTTGAAAAGCATATCATTTATTAGGAATTGAAGTTAGGACTTTTCATTGTATTCATATTCATTTATTTTACTTACTGAGTCATAACATAATTAGTTTCATGACCACACCTTTTTGAGTAAGAAAGACCACTAAAAGTAACACTGGTAATTTAAGATTGATTAGAAACGATTTTATTTTTCTAGGGTGCGCAAACTAGCTTAAGATTTAGAGCCTTGGAATAGGATTTTGTGAGTAAACTTCTCCAAGGCTATTAAATCAACATATGTGTTTGACTAAGGGAGTGGTGCAATCCATTGTATAATTGGTGACGTCAGGAGGCTTCGATTACACCAGAGTTAAACACGAGGTCGCGTGAGGTTGGTTGAAGGGATATCCCCCCGATACCTTCTTAGCGTCAGATATATTTCTGGGGATCTATTGGTATATGGGGATCTTGATAGTACCTTTACTTCTATGAGAGGTGGTGATTTCGAGGTTTTGGGCTTTGTTACCCTGCCCATATGGTGGACCTAAATTATGAATTTTTGTCTGCACATCGTTTATATTGTGGTTTCTTAGTTTCTTGACATAGGTACCACATAGGTTACTTGCATGGGTTATTTTGCAGGTACCCTAGGTTAGATAACGGTCAAACAACACACAACCTTTATGGAGGATTACCTCTTTGGGGGGATCTAACCGACTAGTTTTTAAGCACACGAGGGCCCTTATAAATAATTCTAATACCTCTGATCTGTAGCAGGGAGTCTCAGGCCCCTCTTGGGTGAGGAATACCTACTTTAGGGAGGGAGGCCCCTTTCAGCCACTTTATCTTGTTTGTGTGCATATTGACCTTTTGATTTTATTTTTTTGTGCTCTTTGATTACTATTTGACCTTAGGATTTGTTTTATATCCCACATATTGAGTCATCATGGAGCCAGACTAGATTCCCCATAGGTCTCACCGCTTGTTACAGTTACCACCGCATTTTGAGTCTTTGCCTTCTAAAAGGCGTAAAGTTATCAAACATGGTACACACACCTCCACTTATCAAACTTGTGATCATACAAGGATGAGTACTGAATCGAGTCAGAAAGATGTTGGGATTCCTTCGACTCCTATACCTACTATAGTTAATGATACCCCTTCAACACCTTCAACCACAATGGTTGTAGTGTCGTAGGTGCCTATCATCACCTCTACCCGTCCTATAGTGAATGCTTAAGCTATAGCCATGAACCATTTTGGGTTTCTTTGTCACTCACTGAGCTATAATGTTCAGTCCATCCCTATGGCCTATAGTCCTTTTTCTTATGGTATGTCGAATTTCAAATCGTAATTTTCAACTTCCATCCTAGCGGTTGGTATGAATACTAGCATTGGAATTGGGGGAAAAACTCCTCCACATATTCCATTCTTGTTTGGTGGTACTCATGTTCTGCAAATGACTCCTACTATTGGAGACTTTCCTCCTTTTAACCCCGAGTCTAATCCTTTTGCTTCTGGATGGAGTAACCAACCTGGCAGACAAGATACTACTCATGTTCCATCCTTTACACCCATCTCCTCTGTACTGATTCTGACCAATATTTTTTGCATGAAGAATCCATTTATCCCTTGGATTCACACCTGGAGGAGGTCAGTTTCATACCTTGGGAAACCCCCAACCTATAGCCACTCCAACTGGGGGCATTTTTTACAACCCTCATCAGAAAATTCCTACTGGAATGGTGCCCAACCAAAACCTCATGAATCAGTCCAGAGGAGGGTCTTGCAATCCCAAAAAGGTCCATGGTGCTTACCAGAACCTTGGATGGGCTGTGATTCCCCAACAAAACTATTTCCAGGGACCTCGGGGCCATATGCTGCAACTTCATCGCTCTTCTCTGTCCATGCTCAATATTCCATACTTGTCTAAGTTAATGAATGACCACGTGTGTCATGATCTGACATGGCCTTACATCCCCACTAAGATTCCTTCTGATATTCAAAAATTTGCGGGTAAAACTAGTGAGGATCCTAGTGATCATGTCACTACTTTTCACCGTTGGTGCTCTTCAAATTCCCTTAGTGATGATTCTATTCGGTTAATATTGTTTCAATGCAACCTCATGGGGGTCGCTGTGAAATGGTATATCGAGCTACTTAGGGAGGAATACAAAACTTTTAATCAATTGGTTTTAGTCTACCTCAACCACTTCCAATTTTCGGTTTGTTACAATGCTCGCATAGAAATTTTGTTGACCTCTCGTCAGGACAAGGCCACTCGTATCTCGGATCACATCTAGGAGTGGCTTAGATGGAAGAGGCTGATCAAGGCCTACATACCCCCGGAATTCCTACTAGAGTTGTTCCTTAAGTCTCTCCTACCTTATATTTCAAAGGATGTTTCTACATCTGAGGTTACATCTAAGGAAGAAGTGATTTTTAAAGCCCAGCAGATAGAAATTATATATTCTCAGTATAGGATGTTATACGAGATTCTTCCAAATGAATTGAGTTCAAACTATGACCCCAGACAAAATCTGGGGCCTCATGTCGATGGCATTGTAGGCTCCGCCAATCTGAAATCCATAGACTCGGTGACAAGCCATTTGAAAGAGTTGGCTTTGAACCAGTCTATAGGAGGGCCAACTTCGTATGTGTCCACCAATCCCACTCATTCGACAGATGTACATTATGTGAAATTTTCAACCACCCCTAATGGTAACCAACAACCAGAATGGAATAAAAAGAAAGGACATAATAATAATCGTAAGGGTGGAAAGAATAATAATAAACCCAAGAACAATGGTGATAATGAGAATTCAAATAATAATGTTGGTGAGGGAAACAAAGAAAGGTGGAAGGTGAAGTTTCCTTGTAAGATTTGTAGAGACGATCACCTTACCCATTTATGCCCCAAACTTGTGGAAGTTGCAAGGATTTTGTCCCTACCACCCACTGCGCTGACTAATCCTTTTCCACATAACTAGCACATAGCCTCAAGATCCTCAAATACCAGAAATGTGGCAAGTGGGATTTAAAACCCACCGATGCAAGACGGTGACTGGTTATGCATCAATATGGTTAAGTATGAGGTTAATGTAGCCAGCCGGTCTTGTGATTACAATTCTCCACAGACTATTTCTAGTCTAGAGTCCCCCCCTCCTCCGGAGACACCCTTACAGATCGAAAAACCAAATCCTTCACCTCGTATTCTGAAAGGAGTACTCAAGCGCTCTACCTATAATCATAATGCTAGAGATGCCCATAATTACTCTATTGTTGAGGACCTGGGTCAAACCCCTTGTGTGATTTCAGATCTGGAGGCAATCCATATGTGTCCTTCACAGAGGAATTCCTTTCTATCTACGTTAGGAGCTCTAGATCCTTATGGCTCGAAAGTTATCAAGTTTGATGTCACAGATGTGAAGCATCTCTTTCCTTACCATGTGGAATTCCAAATCCACATGGGTTACTCAAAGTATACCATCAAGCTTATTGTTGTTGATGAAGGCACTACAACATGTGTGATGTCCCTGGTCTGTTGGAAATCCCTCGAATCTCCAACCGTTTCTCAGTCTCCAAACATGTTGACTGCTTTTGATGGTCATTCCTTCCGCCCTCATAGTATTCTTCCCACCTTTCCGATCCAGTTAGGTGGAAACATGGTAGAGGTGGATTTCAAGGTGGTTGATGCACCCCTCGATTATAAATTGTTACTAGGATGCAATTGGACTTCGTCCATATTCCGTACTCTTTGTTTTCCTCATGAGGGGAAGATCATGATGATCGACCAATTATACTTTGCGTATGCTAGCCCCAATGCATTTGTTGGAACTTTGATCCCCATGATCGACAATTCTTAGCCAACAACTGACAATATCAGTGTCAGAATGTATTCATCCCTTATGGGTACCTTCAACTTCATGGAACTAGTTCACCACTTCCTATGTGTACCAATGCCATGTCCAGTAGGCTCATTTCATCAGAGAGGTCCGTTCCTTTCCGCACTTCCTATTTTAACGATCCTTTGACCCTACCTTCCCCGATGACGTCTTATGTAGGTCAGTTACATTCTGGAATGGCCATGTCACTATCGGTAGCAGAGTTTTCATATCAAGTTGTTCTTGACTCTTTCGCTGATCTAGATCCTATTACCTCACAGATGGACGAGGAGGATCTTGTTCTGGAGCCCGTGTGGGCCACTTCATTGTCTTGTTCAGATGAATTCCTTTATGAGACTTTTCCTTCAGATGAAGCTATCATTGAGGCCATGAACGGTTCCAATAAACCTTGGGATGATATTCCTCATAGCTCTTATTTCCTCCCAGATCTTGCTATAATTGAACAAGATGACTTTAGATCTACTTTGAGTGAGATAGTTAGTCACGTCATAGTTCCACTTGATACGAACGACATTTATGTCGAGGGAAACATGGCGAGTATTTCTCCTACTGTCATGATCGATATCTCTCATACTCCTGGCAAGGTTAAAAATGTATACATCGGTGCAAATTGTTCGCGAGAAGAAATTATGGTCTACACCAAACTCTTCAAGGAATTCTGAGATATATTCTCTTGGTCATATGAAGAGATGCCAGGAATGGACCCTCGAATTGTCGAGCATGAGACTAAAACTTACCTGGATGCTAAGCATGTTCAACAATGCCTTAGAGATGTCAATCCTAGGAAGGCCCCTACTATTAAGGTAGAGGTAGAAAAATTGCATAATGTTGGCTTTATCTACCCAGTTCCCTTGACTGAATGGGTATCCAATCTCATTCATGTGAATAAAAACCAAGGAATTGTCTTTGTATGCATGGATTTTCACGACCTGAACAAAGCCTATCCTAAAGAAAACTTCCCAAAACCCTTCATCGATCATATTCTCGATGAGTTTGCAGGAATCAAAGTTTTTTCTTTCATGGACGATTTTTCAGGGTATAAACAAATTCAAATTAAACCTGAGCACCAACATAAGATGACATTTATTTTCCCTTGGAGTGATTTCTCATACTGGAATATGCCTTTTGGCCTTAAAAATGTTGGAACAACCTTACAATGAGCTATGACCTTCATATTTCATGATCTCAAGAATATATCCGAAGCCTATCTTGACGACCTTGTTGCTCACTCCCATAAGAGAGTGGATCACCCTTAGCACCTTCGACTAGTCTTTGAAAGATGTTGCCAGTATCGCATCCAATTGAACCCTCATAAATGCATCTTTTGCGTTAGGTTAGGTAAAATTCTAGGATTTTTAGTCTCTGAAATTGGGATCATAGTATATCCGTTAAAGGTTGAGGAAATACTTCGATTACCTCCCCCACACACTATTCACCAACTTCAAGGTTTACAGGGGAAACCTAAAATTTTACGATGGTTTATAGTGAACTATGCCAATATTACTTGGGGTTTCATGCATCTCTTGAAGAAGGACACTCCTTTTATCTGGGATGAGTGAGCCCAGGAATCCTTCGATGCTTTGAAGAAATCCTTGGTATCGACGCCTCTGTTGAAGTCTCCAGACTACGATAGAGATTACTTGCTTTATGTCACCGCGTATGAAGAAACGATTAGTATGGTGTTGGTTCAGGAGGATGATGAGTTCCGTGAGCATGTCATTTAATATCTTAGTTGAAACTTGGTTGGCCTTGAACTCAAATATCCTCATGTTGAAAAGATAGCTTTCGCTGTCATTCACGCAGTCCAACGATTATGACATTATATATTGCTTTTAAAAACTATGTGGTTTCCGATGTCAATCCATTTCAATACATCCTTATGAGACGTATCATAGGAGGAAAGTACAATAAATGGATTGTCATTCTACAAGAGTTCGATATCGATTTCACTTCTACAAAGTCCAAGAAATCACTAGTATTTACAAAATTAATATCCGACTTCCCTCGGTTAGACAAGGATGTTATTCATGTTGATTAATTTTTTGATGAACACATTTTCCTTGTCTCATCGTCAGACCCATGGTATGGATATATTGTTCTCTATCTTCAAGCATTGAAGTTCCCTTAGCATCT
Organism: Picea sitchensis; assembly: GCA_010110895.2. Taxonomy (NCBI): domain Eukaryota; kingdom Viridiplantae; phylum Streptophyta; class Pinopsida; order Pinales; family Pinaceae; genus Picea; species Picea sitchensis. Next base: position 66,884 of record SNQJ01S0095354.1, on the reverse strand, counting down.
CTCGTAAGATGATTGATGGCATATACGATACCAAGATAAAAACAATCTTATCATCGACGACACCCTCTATCGTCGAGGAATAGACAGTATCCTACATCATTGTTTAACTCATTAAGAATATGAGTCTATTCTAAACAAATGCCACAGTGGGGCTTGTGGTGTTCATCTATTTGGGATTGCGATAAGCCAGAAAATTTTGCGAGACGGTTATTTTTGGCCATCAATATTTAAATATTGCATTGAAGTAGTTAAGAAGTGTCACCCTTGCCAGGTGTTCACTCGAAAAATTCGCTCGCATTCAACCCCTCTCTATATAGTCATTATCGTCATTCATTTCACCACATGGGGGGTGGACTATGTAGATTGAAACCCAAATTCAGCTGGGGGGCATCAACACATTATCATGGCCATAGACTACTTCACTAAGTGGGTCTATGTCATGCCTAGAGTTAAATCCGATGGGAATAATTTCACCTTCTTCGTATTCAATCAAATTATAGCCAGGTTTGGAATCCCGAGTGAGATTGTCACTGATCATGGTAATCACTTTCAGAATGAAATGATGAAAGAACTAGCATCTAAACTGGGGTATAAGCATGTTCACTCTTCCCCTTACTACCCCCAAGAAAATGGACAAGTAGAGGCCATGAAAAAGTCTCTCAAGACTATTTTGCAGAAAACTGTCAGATAGAGAAAATTTGAGTGGCATACCATGCTTATCCAACACTTTGGGCATACCAAACCTCAGTCAATACTTCCACGAGTTTTTCTCCTTTCTAGTTAGTACATGGTGTGGATTTGATCCTACCTATTGAATGTGAAATCCCTTCTATTAGATTGGCAGCTATGCCCTTACCTGACACTTCCGATCTCGAACAACACCTCATACACCTAGAAAGTCTAGATGAGAAGCATCGAGATGCTTCTACGACTATCAAAGAAAATAAAATACGTGTCAAGGTCCAATACGATAAGTCTTTTTGTTCTTGTATGTATGTTGAGGGTGACTTGGTCCTTCTATATGATCAAGCCAAAGAACCACTAAGGGCAGGCAAGTTCAAACCCATGTGGTACAGTCTCTATATCGTGCGACGTGTCTTAGAAAAGGAGCCTATGAATTATAAGATTATGAAGGGAACATGTTGGTTGAGCCTAGGAATGGGCTCTATCTGAAAATATATTACGCTTGATCCCCAAGCTTGGGTGTAACTCTTTGTATACTAATGTAATTTAGTGTATATATCTTTTCCCTTTATTTTTATCTTCAACTTGCTTATCAATTTTTCCCTTGGTTGGAAGATGTCAACAAAGGCTTTGGTCTAATTAGGATTTGTAGATAGGGCCAGTCATCATACACAGAACTTGGCTTCCACCGCTTGGGTTGTTTATTCAACCGAGGGTCTACCGGTGTCTTCAGTTGGCATATGCCTTGGGCCATCCACGAATAATGTGGCCGAATATAGCATCGTTATAGAACTTTTGCGTGATGTCATTTCACATGGTATTCTCTCTTTAGAGGTTCTCCTGGAATCCCAATTAGTAGTATGTCAGTTGAAATATAGTTACCATTTGCATGACCCTACTCTACTCCGATGATTCCTATGGCTACGAATTTTGGATCGATATTTTTATTTTATTACTTATCATCACATACCTAGAAGTTATAATTATGTATCTGATGCATATGATAATTTTGTTTTAGATTGGAATTTGTATCCAGTGCCTCCGACGATGTCATGGAAGTCCTTTCGGTTGTCCTGGACCTACATCTGCGTCACATACATGTTTAATTAGTACATAACATCATCCAAAAATATTTTTGTCTCCTTATACAAAAATACAAAAAAAATGAAATATTTAAAAAACTGTGACATACCTATGTCTCCGTAGGCAGACCCTGGTGGTAATGGCACATCCAGATCTCCTCTGAAGTCAATACCTACATAAGGGTAGTCATCCAGAGCTATCACCTACCGAATCCACTAGAAGAAGAAGTCATCATTGCAGGGTGTTGGCACCCTACCACCCCCTTGTCGTCTCATCACCTTGGTCAACCTTTCCATGGCTAGATCATGAGGTCCATGTAGAATAATATCAAATCTAGGTCCTAAGCATGGAACCCACTGAAAGAAAAAATTGCAAAGGGTAGAAGCAAACCTGAAGTTCCTCTTACTACCTAGTTTGCATTATGTCATTTGGCTCTTCATGTTGGCCAACAGTGAGGTGCACCATTCATACATTGTGGGTTGCAATAACTCCATCGAGTAGAAAATAAGTGGCCTCGATGTCTGGTGCAAAGAGGTCGATCCTGTGATTGATGTCAAAACTAGGAAAACAATCTTGAGACTTAGATTGTTTATTGCTCTAATTGGGATTTGGATCCCTACCTTCTTGGTCCTTGAAATGAAATGAGTGGCTATTTATTCCTCGATTTTCATGCCACTCCTAGCTCCCTGGGATTTGAGGTTGACCACCTCACCCTAACATGACAATCCCATCAAGAAATAGATGTCCTCAACTTCAATCCTTTATGGTTTTCCATCAATGTTGAATCTCTCACTATCCGGATCCCAATTGTTCATAAGCAGCTAAATAAATCTCACTTGAGCCCTCATAAATTTGAGAGCCCAAAACTTGTATAGCCCACATCTTTTTAAGAATATTTGGGCCCCTAGATCTCTCTCTAGTACAACATCGACCTCCTCATGCTCTCTTTCTCTCCACTCTAGCACCACCCTGCAAGATTCAAACCCTTTTTTGAGTTAGAAACCTTTAAAAAACATATCCATGGACATATACATGAGTTGTAGTGTACACAGTCGCGTATATGGTTGCTTATATGCTATTTTTTTTTCAAACAACTGTGTATAAGTATGTGTATACACGGTCAGATAAACTGTAGCCAGTGTATACCTAAGTTTTGAAATTGTGCCCTAAATAACTCAAAAAAGGAAATCTAATTACAAATTTTAACCCACTGAAAAGAAAGAGGAGATAAATATGAGTTACCTCATCCAGATGGTTGTCGATTTTGTCACTCGTAGCTCCCGCAATCACCAGTTGAAGTTGGGAGGAAATTTGGTCCAAAATCTACTATTTGGTTAAAAAATACAAATGGTATACTAAAATTGGTTTTTTTTACTATTTATAGCAAATTGTTACCCACTTTGCATTGTTTCATCCAATATTTTGTCCTAATGGATTAATACGACAATGGATGGAGTTGTTTTTTGTAGTTTTATCGAAGGATTCTTGTGGTTTTCAGTGCCATGTCACTTGTTCGTAACTTTGGATAGGTATTTTCGTTACCCAACATATAGGATAGGTATACAATCCATCATGCACATTGGCATCGTCCTATGATTGTCACTCATATTCCTTAGGTACGAACCCATTTTATAGCGACACGAAACCTTCTATCTGCAACTATAAGTGTTGTTATCAAGGCCAAAGATACTAAAATTCAGGAGTTGGAAGATTCTAAAGAATTGCTTTGGGCCAAAGTGAATTTTGTGAAACTTCGAGGATTGGTTTCAAAGCTATCCAAGCAATTGAATCAAGAAAAAAGATTCAATCAAGGCTAAACATACTAAAATTAAAGAGTTAGAAGATAAGGTGTCACCTTGACCTCTAATTCGGAAATGTTTGACTATGTCAAGGCATTAATGAAGGAAACTAATGTTTGACTCTCACTTTGGAAACCCTAAAAGGTCAATTATATTATATCTTCCTATTTTATCTTCCTATTATATTCTCCTAAAAGAGCCAACAACGCAACTCCCATGTTACCAAGAATTTTCCAAATGCAAGGGCCCTGCAAGGAAGCCGCAACAATCACCCAAACTCCAGGATGAGTGGAGAAGAGTTCTCTTTCAAGGTGCCTCCCAAGATGAGCTTCACTAGCTCTTATCGCTCATGTGCTACCAAGCAACGTGTGATAACAAGCTGAAAATCTACCAATCCTACAAATGGCCCTAAGCCAATCTTCAAGTGGACCCGATAGGCAGCTCCATTTTATCACTCACATCACCCCTCACATGAAATGCCAAATCCAACAAAACAAAACCGAAGATTCAAGGACAGAACTCATGTGGGAAAAAACTGGAGGTTCCGCAAAAGGCAACACCAGGCAAGTTAGTAAGAGGGGCACCCACACAAGAAATCGTAATGAAAACAAGTTAGAGTGCATAGAGGAAAAACTCAAGGGGAACTGAACCAAGAAAACCGAAGAGCCAGTGACACCGGTGTGGTGGGAAAAAAACTTGGGGTTTCCCGAATGCAAGGAAAAATTGGGGTTTCCAGAGGCAATGCAATGCAAGTTGGAAAAAGGAGTCCAAATTTATTCATTCATTTTCCAAATCGAAACTCTCAGAATGAAATTACTCACCATTCTTTGTTCCTTGTGAATATTGGTGTGAGGTTGAGATCTCTATCTCCTTATGCATGTAGTGGCTCGAGGTCTATGTCTCCTTGCACTGTAGTGGCCAAGTTCACTTTCTCCTTGCACTGTAGTGGCCAAGGTCACTTTCTCCTTGCAATGCAGTGGTGAGGTGACAATCGCTGACGATATTTTGGGGGTTGGAATGGCTCCGGTACTGAGATATGAAGGTCCCAAAAACCTGGATGGATCCCAAATAAAAGACCTTTGAAATGGGCGTGGGAAAGTAGGCAAGAGAGACAAACCTACGTTTCATGGACTTGTCAATATCTAAACTCCTTCAAGTCAAACATTCGACTCATGTGTCCAAGTGGAAGCGTACTTATGTATTAGGTTTTCAAAATAAATATGAATAATGAATGGTTGTGAGAAGATCATGTATCCACAAATTTATTTCATTAAAGGTTGGATTATCACTAAGTAATATTGGTCTAATAGCGAAATATTTATACACCCAAGTTTGCACTCTTCAAATTATTTCCTAGGCACAAGTT
>SNQJ01S0095354.1:35606-46457 GCA_010110895.2 Picea sitchensis | reverse complement strand
TGAGTCATAACATAATTAGTTTCACGACCGCACCTTTTTTAGTAAGAAAGGCCACTAAAAGTAACGCTAGTAATTTAAGATTGATTAGAAATGATTTTATTTTTCTAGGGTGTGCAAACTAGCTTAGGATTTAGAGCCTTGGAATAGGATTTTGTGAGTAAACTTCTCCAAGGCTATTAAATCAACATATGTGTTTGACTAAGGGAGTGGTGCAATCCATTGTATAATTGGTGATATCAGGAGGCTCCGATTACACTGGAGTTAAACACGAGGTCGCGTGAGGTTGGTTGAAGGGATATCCCCCCGATACCTTCTTAGCGTCAGATATATTTCTGGGGATCAATTGGTATATGGGGATCTTGATAGTACCTTTACCTCTGTGAGAGGTGGTGATTTCTAGGTTTCGAGCTTTGTTACCCTGCCCATATGGTGGACCTAAATTATGATTTTTTGTCTGCACAACATTTATATTGTGGTTGCTTAGTTTCTTGACATAGGTACCACATAGGTTACTTGCATGGGTTATTTTCCAGGTACCCTGGGTCAGATAACGGTCGAACAACACGCAACCTTTATGGAGGATTACCTCTCCGAGGGGATCTGACTGACTGGTTGTTAAGCACACGAGGGCCCTTATAAATAATTCTGATACCTCTGATCTATAGCAGGGAGTCTCAGGCCCCTCTTGGGTGAGGAATACCTACTTTAGGGAGGGAGGCCCCTTTCAGCCACTTTATCATGTTTGTGTGCATATTGACCTTTTGATTTTATTTTTGTGTGCTCTTTGATTACTATTTGACCTTAGGATTTGTTTTATATCTCGCGTATTGAGTCATCATGGAGCCATACTAGATTCCCCGTAGGTCTCACCACTTGTTATAGTTACCACCGCATTTCGAGTCTTTGCCTTCTAAAAGGCGTAAAGTTATCAAACATGGTACACACACCTCCACTTATCAGACTTGTGATCATACAAGGATGAGTACTGAATCGAGTCAAAAATATGTTGGCATTCCTTCAACTCCTATACCTACTATAGTTAATGATACCCCTTCAACACCTTCAACCACAATGGTTGTAGTGTCGTAGGTGCCTATCATCACCTCTACCCATCCTATAGTGAATACTTAACCTATAGCCATGAACAATTTTGGGTTTCTTTGTCACTCACCGAGCTATAATGTTCAGTCCATCCCTATGGCCTCTAGTCCTTTTTCTTATGGTATGTCAAATTTCACATCGCAATTTTCGACTTCCATCCCAACAGTTGGTACAAATACTAGCATTGGAATTGGGGGAAAAACTCATCCACATATTCCATTCTCGTTTGGTGGTACTCATGTCCTGCAAATGACTCCTACTATTGGAGGCTTTCCTCCTTTTAAACCCGGGTCTAATATTTTTGCTTTTGGATGGAGTAACCAACCTGGCGGACAATCTACTACTCATGTTCCATCCTTTACACCAATCTCCTCTGTACTGATTCTGACCAATATGTTTGGCATGAAGAATCCATTTATCCTCTGGATTCACACCTGGAGGAGGTCAGTTTCATACCTTGGGCAACCCCCAACCTATAGCCACTCTGGCTGGGGGGCATTTTTTACAACCCTCATCAGAACATTCCTACTGGAATGGTGCCCAACCAAAACCTCATGAACCAGTCCAGAGGAGGGTCTTGCAATCCTAGAAAGGTCCATGGTGCTTACCAGAACCTTGGATGGGCTGTGATTCCCCAACAACAATATTTCCAGGGACCTCGGGGCCATATGCTGCAACTTCATTTCTCTTTTCTATCCACGCTCAATATTCCATACTTGTCTAAGTTAATGAATGACCATGTGTGTCATGATCTGACATGGCCCCACATACCCACTAATATTCCTTCTGATATTCAAAAATTCAAGGGTAAAACTAGTGAGGATCCTGGTGATCACGTCACTACTTTTCACCTTTGGTGCTCTTCAAATTCCCTTATTGACGATTCTATTCAGTTAATATTGTTTCAACGCAACCTCATGGGGGTCGCTGTGAAATGGTATATCGATCTACTTAGGGGGGAATAAAAAACTATTAATCAGTTGGTTTTAGTCTACCTCAACCACTTCCAATTTTCAGTTTGTTACAATGCTGGCATAGAAATTATGTTGACCTTTCGTCAGGACAAGGCCACTCATATCTCGGATCACATCCAGGAGTGGCTTAGATGGAAGAGGTTGATCAAGGCCTACATACCCCCAGAATTCCTACTAGAGTGGTTCCTTAAGTCTCTCCTGCCTTATATTTCGAAGGATGTTTCTACATCTGAGGTTACATCTGAGGAAGAAGTGATTTTTAAAGCCCAACAGATAGAAATTATATATTCTCAGTATAGGTTGTTATACGAGATTCTTCCAGACGCATTGAGGTCAAACTATGACCCTAGACAAAATCTGGGGCCTCGTGTCGATGGCATTGTAGGCTCCGCAAATCTGAAATCCATAGACTCGGTGACAAGCCATTTGAAAGAGTTGGCTTTGAACCAGTCTATAGGAGGGCCAACTTCTTATGTGTCCTCCAATCCCACTCAGTCGACATATGTACATTATGTGCAATTTTCAACCACCCCTAATGGTAACCAGCAACTAGGATGGATAAAAAATAAAGGACGTAATAATAATCGTAAGGGTGGAAAGAATAATAATAAACCCAAGGACAATGGTGATAATGAGAAGTCAAATAATAATGTTGGTGAGGGAAATAAAGAAAGGTGGAAGGTGAAGTTTCCTTGTAAGATTTGTACAGACGATCACCTTACCCATTTATGCCCCAAACTTGTGGAAATTGCAAGGATTTTGTCCCTACCACCCACTGTGCTGACTAATCCTTTTCCACATAACTAGCACATGGCCTCTAGCTCCTCAAATACCGGAAATGTGGCGAGTGGGATTTAAAACCCACCGACGCAAGACGGTGACTGGTTATGCATCAATATGGTTAAGTATGAGGTTAATGTAGCTAGTTGGTCTTGCGATTACAATTCTCCACAGACTATTTATGGTCTAGAGTCCCCCCCTCCTCCGAAGATGCCCTTAAATATATAAGAACCAAATCCCTTGCCTCGTATTCTGAGAGGAGTACTCAAGAACTCTACCCATAATCATAATGCTAGAGCTGCCCATAATTACTCTATTGTTGAGGACCTGGGTCAAACCCCTTGTGTGATGTCAGATATGGAGGCAATCCATATGTGTCCTTCATAGAGGAATTCCTTTCTATCTGCGTCGAAAGTTATCAAGTTTGACGTCACATATGTGAAGCATCGCTTTCCTTACCATGTGGCATTCCAAATCCACATGGGTTACTCAAAGTATACCATCAAGCTTATTGTTGTTGATGAAGGCACTACAACATGTGTGATGTCCCTGGTCTGTTGGAAATCCCTCGATTCTCCGACCCTTTCTCAGTCTCTGACCATGTTGACTTCTTTTGATGTTCGTTCCTTCTACCCTCACGGTATTCTTCCCGCCTTTCCAATCTGGTTAGGTGGAAACATGGTAGAGGTGGACTTCGAGGTGGTTGATGCACCCCTCAATTATAAATTGTTACTAGGATGCAATTGGACTTACGCTATGACTGCAATCATATCATCCATATTCCGTACTCTTTGTTTTCCTCATGAGGGGAATATCATGATGATCGACCAATTATCCTTTGCGTATGCTAGCCCCAATGCATTTGTTGGACCTTTGATTTCCGTGATAAAAAATTCTCAGCCGACAACTGACAATATCAGTGTCGGAATGTATTCATCCCGTATGGGTACCTTCAACTTCATGGAACTAGTTCACCATATATATGCCATGTCCAGTAGGCTCATTTCATCAGAGAGGTATGTTCCTTTCTTCACTTCCTATTTTAACGATCCTTTGACCCTACCTTCCCCGATGACGTCTTATGAAGGTTAGTTACATTCTCAAATGGCCATGTCACTATCAGTAGCAGAGGTTGCATATCAAGTTGTTCTTGACTCTTCCGCCGATCCATATCCTGTTACCTCGCAGATGGATGAGGAGGATCCTTTTCTGAAGCCCGTGTGGGCCACTTCATTGTCTTGTTCACATGACTGCCTTTATGATACTTTTCCTTCAGACGAATCTATCATTGAGGCCATGAACGGTTCCGATAGACCTTGGGATGATATGCATCATATCTCTTATTTCCTCCCAGATCTTGCTATAATTGAACAAGATGACTTTAGATCTACTTTGAGTGAGATAGTTAGTCGCGTCATAGTTCCACTTGATACGAATGACATTTATGCTGAGGGAAACATGGCGAGTATTTCTCCTACCATCACGATCGATATCTCGCATAGTCCTGGCAAGGTTAACAATGTATACATCAGTGCAAATTGTTCGTGAGAAGAAATTATGATCTACACCAAACTCTTCCAGGAATTCCGAGATATATTCTCTTGGTCATATGAAGAGATGCCAGGAATCGACCCTCGAATTGTCGAACATGAGACTAAAACTTACCCGGATGCTAAGCATGTTCAACAACGTCTTAGAGATGTCAATCCTAGGAAGGCCCCTATTATTAAGGTAGAGGTAGAAAAATTGCATAATGTTGGCTTTATCTACCCAGTTCCCTTGACTGAATGGGTATCCAATCTCATTCATGTGAATACAAACCAAGGAATCATCTTTGTATGCATGGATTTTCATGACCTGAACAAAGCCTATCCTAAAGACAACTTCCCGAAACCCTTCATCGATCATATTCTTGACGAGTGTGCAGGAAGCAAATTTTTTTCTTTCATGGACGGTTTTTCAGGGTATAAACAAATTCAGATTAAACCTGAGCACCAACATAAGATGACATTTATTTTCCCTTGGAGTACTTTCGCATACCGGAAGATGCCTTTTGGCCTTAAAAATACCGGAACAACCTTCCAACGAGCTATGACCTTCATATTTCATGATCTCAAGAATATATCCGAAGCCTATCATGATGATCTTGTTTCTCACTCCCGTAAGAGAGTGGATCACCCTAAGCACCTTCGACTAGTCTTTGAAAAATGTTGCCAGTATCGCATCCGATTGAACCCTCATAAATGCATCTTTTGCATTAGGTTAGGTAAAATTCTAGGATTTTTAGTCTCTGAAACTAGGATCATAGTATATCCGTTAAAGGTTGAGGAAATACTTCGATTACCTCCCCTGCACACTATTCACCAACTTCAAGGTTTATAGGGAAAACCTAACTTTTTACAACGGTTTATAGTGAACTATTCCAATATTACTTGGGGTTTGATGCATCTCTTGAAGAAGAACACTCCTTTTATCTGGGATGAGTGAGCCCAGGAATCCTTCGATGCTTTGAAGAAAGCCTTGGTATCGACGCCTCTGTTGAAGTCTCCAAACTATGGTAGAGATTACTTGCTTTATGTCACCGCGTATGAAGAAATGATTAGTATGGTGTTGGTTCAGGAGGATGATGAGCTCCGTGAGCATTTCATTTACTATCTTAGTCAAAACTTGGTCGGCCTTGAACTCAAATATTCTCATGTTGAAAAGCTAGCTTTCGTTGCCATTCACGCAGTCCAACGATTATGACGTTATATATTGCTTTTAAAAACTATGTGGTTTCCGATGTCAATCCATTTCAATACGTACTTATGAGGCGTATCATAGGAGGAAAGTACAATAAATGGATTGTGATTCTACAAGAGTTTGATATCGATTTCGCTTCTTCAAAGTCCAAAAAATCACTAGTATTTACAGACTTAATATCTGACTTCCCTCGGTTAGACAAGGATGTTATTCATGTTGATTCATTTTTGGATGAACACATTTTCCTTGTCTCGTTGTCAGACCCATGGTATGGATATATTGTTCTCTATCTTCAAGCGTTGAAGTTCCCTTAGCATTTCTCACAAGATGATTGATGGCATATATGATACCAAGCTAAGAACAATCTTACCGTCGATGACACTCTGTATCGTCGAGGAATAGACAGTATCCTGCATCATTGTTTAACTCATGAAGAATATGAGTCTGTTCTAAACAAATTCCACAGTGGGGCTTATGGTGTTCATCTATTTGGGGTTGCGACAAGCCAGAAAATTTTGCGAGCTGGTTATTTTTGGCCATCAATCTTTAAATATTGCATCGAAGTAGTTAAGAAGTGTCACCCCTACCAGGTGTTCACTCAAAAAATGCGCTCGCATTCAGCCCCTCTCTATCCAGTCATTATCGTCGGTCCCTTCACCACATGGGGGGCAGACTATGTAGATTGAAACCCAACTTCAGCTGGGGGGCATCAACACATTATCGTGGCCATATACTACTTCACTAAGTGGGTCAATGTCATGCCTAGAGTTAAATCCGATGGGAATAATTTCACCCTCTTCGTATTCAATCAAATTATAGCCAAGTTTGGAATGCTGAGTGAGATTGTCACTGATCATGGAAATCACTTTCAGAATGAAATGATGAAAGAACTAGCATCTAAACTAGGGTATAAGCATGTTCATTCTCCCCCTTACTACCCCCAAGAAAATGGACAAGTAGAGGCCATGAAAAAGTCTCTCACGACCATTTTGTAGAAAACTATCAGCCAGAGAAAATCTGAGTGGCATACCATGCTTTATCCAGCACTTTGGGCATACCAAACCTCAGTCAATACTTCCACTAGTTTTTCTCCTTTCCAGTTAGTACATGGTGTGGATTTGATCCTACCTATTGAATGCGAAATACCTTCTCTTATATTGGCATTTATGCTCCTACCTGACACTTCCGATCTCAAACAACACCTAGAAAGTCTATATGAGTTGCGTCGAGATGATTCTACAACTATCGAAGAAAATAAAATATGTGTCAAGGTCCAATATGATAAGTCTTTCTGTCCTTGGATGTATGTTGAGGGTGACTTGGTCCTTCTATATGATCAAGCCAAAGAACCACTAGGGTCAGGCAAGTTCAAACCCATGTGGCACAGTCTCTATATCGTGCGACGTGTCTTAGAAAAAGGATCCTATGAATTATAAGATTATGAAGGGAACATGTTGGTTGAGCCTAGGAATGGGCTCTATCTGAAAATATATTACACTTGATCCCCAAGCTTGGGTGTAACTCTTTGTATACTAATGTAATTTAGTGTATATATCTTTTCCCTTTATTTTTATCTTCAACTTGCTTATCAATTTTTCCCTTGGTTGGAAGATGTCAACAAAGGATTTGGTCTAAGTAGGATTTGCAGACAGGGCCAGTCATCATACACATAACTTGGCTTCCACCGCTTGGGTTGTTTATTCACCCGAGGGTCTACCAGTGTCTTCAGTTGGTGAATGCCTTGGGCCATCCATGAATAATGTGGCCAAATATAGCATCGTTATAGAACTTTTGCGTGATGTCATTTCACATGGTATTCTCTCTTTATAGGTTCTCCTGGACTCCCAATTAGTAGTATGTCAGTTGAAATATAGTTACCGTTTGCGTGACCCTACTCTACTCTGACGATTCCTATGGCTACGAATTTTGGAACGATATTTTGATTTTATTACTTATCATCACATACTTAGAAGTTATAATTATTTATCTGATGCATATGCTAATTTTGTTTTAGATTGGAATTTGTATCCAGTGCCTCTGATGATGTCGTGGAAGTCCTTTCGGTTGTCTTGGACCTACGTCTACGTCACGTACATGTTTAATTAGTACATAACATCATCCAAAAATATTGTTGTCTCCTTATACAAAAATACAAAAAAATGAAATATTTAAAAAACTGTGACATACCTATGTCTCTGTAGGCGGACCCTAGTGGTAATGGCACATTCAGATCTCCTCTGAAGTCAGTCCCTGCATAAGGGTAGTCATCCAGAGCTAGCACCTACCAAATCCACTAGAAGAAGAAGCCATCGTTGCAGGGTGTTGGCACCCTACGACCCCCTTGTCGTCTCATCACCTTGGTCAACCTTGCCATGGCTATATCATGAGGTCCATGCAGAACAATATCAAATCTAGGTCCCAAGCCTGGAACCCACTGAAAGAAAAAATTGCAAAGGGTAGAAGCAAACCCGAAGTTCCTCTTACTACCCAGTTTTCATTATGTCATTTGGAATAGTGAGGTGCACCATTCATACATCGTGGGTTGCAATAACTCCATTGAGTAGAAAATAAGTGGCCTCGATGTCTGGTGCAAAGAGGTCGACCCTGTGATCGATGTCAAAACCAGGAAAACAATCTTGAGACTTAGATTGTTTATTGCTCTAACTGGGAGTTGGATCCCTACCTTCTTAGTCCTTGCAATGAAATGAGTGGTTATGTATTCCTCGATTTTCATGCCACTCCTAGTTCCTTGGGATTTGAGGTTGACCACCTCACCCTAATGTGACAATCCAATCAAGAAAGAGATGTCCTCAACTTCAATCCTTAATGGTTGTCCATCAATGTTGAATCTCTCACTATCTGGATCCCAGTTGTTCATGAGCAGCTAAATAAATATCACTTGAGCCCTCATACCTTTGAGAGACCAAAACTTGTATAGCCCACATCTTTTTAAGGCTATTTGGGCCCCTAGATCTCTCTCCACTACAACATCAACCTCCTCATGCTCTCTTTCTCTCCACTCTAGCACCATCCTGCAAGAGTCAAACCCCTTTTTGAGTTAGAAACCTTTAAAAAACATATCCATGGACATATGTGTGAGTTGTAGTGTACACAGTCGTGTATAGGGCTTCTTATACGCTATTTGTTTTTCAAACAACCATGTATAAGTATGCGTATACATGGTCCGATAAACTGTAGCCAGTGTATACCTAAGTTTTGAAATTGTGCCCTAAATAACTCAAAAAAGGAAATCTAATTACAAATTTTAATCCACTAAAAAGAAAGAGGAGAGAAATATGAGTTACCTCATCTAGACGGTCGTCGATTCCGTCACTCGTAGCTCCCGCAATCACCAATTGAAGTTCGGAGGAAATTTGGTCCAAAATCCACTATTTGGTTAAAAAATACAAATGGTATAGTAAAATTGGTTTTTTTTACTATTTATAGCAAATTTTTACCCACTTTGCATTGTTTCATCCAATATTTTGTCCTAATGGATTAATACGCCAATGGATGGAGTTGTTTTTTGTAGTTTTATCGAAGGATTCTTGCAGTTTTTAGTGCCATGTCACTTGTTCGTAACTTTGGATAGGTATTTTCGTTACCCAACATATAGGATAGGTATACAATCCATCATGCACATTGGCATCATCCTATGATTTTCACTCATTTTCCTTAGGTACGAACCCATTTTATAGCGACATAGATCCTTCTATCTGCAACTACAAGTGTTGTTATTCAAGGCCAAAGATACTAAAATCTAGGAGTTGGAAGACTCTAAAGAATTCCTTTGGGCCAAAGTGAATTTTGTGAATCTTCAAGGATTGGTTTCAAAGCTATCCAAGCAATTGAATCAAGAAAAAAGATTCAATCAAGGCTAAAGATACTAAAATTAAAGAGTTAGAAGATAAGGTGTCACCTTGACCTCTAATTTGGAAATGTTTGACTCTGTCAAGGCATTAATGAAGAAAATTAATGTTTGACTCTCACTTTGGAAACCCTAAAAGGTCAATTATATTATATCTTCCTATTTTATCTTCCTATTATATTCTCCTAAAAGAGCCAACAACGCAACTCACATGTTACCAAGAATTTTCCAAATACAGGGCCCTGCAAGGAAGCCACAGCGATCACCCAAACTCCAAGATGAGTGGAGAAGAGTTCTCTTTCAAAATGCCTCCCAAGATGAGCTTCACTACCTCTTATCGCTCATGCGCTACTGAGCAACATGTGATAACAAGCCGAAAATCGACCCAACCCTGCAAATGGCCCTAAGCCAATCTTCGAGTGGACCCGATAGGAAGCTCCATTTTATCACTCACATCACCCCTCACACGAAATGACAAATCCAACAAAACAAAACCGAAGAGTCGGGGAGACAACTCATGTGGGTAAAAACTCGAGGTTCCACAAAGGCAACACCAGGCGAGTTAGCAAGAGGGGCACCCACACAAGAAATCGTAACGAAAACAAGTTAGAGCGCGTAGAGGAAAAACTCAAGTTCGCAAGAGGGGCACCCAACCAAGAAAACCGAAGAGCCAGCGACACAGGTGTGGGGGGAAAAAAACTTGGGGTTTCCCGAATGCAAGGCAAAATTGGGGTTTCCAGAGGCAATGCAACACAAGTTGGAAAGATGAGTCCAAATTTATTCATTCATTTTCCAAATCGAAACTCTCAAAATGAAATTACTCACCATTCTTTGTTCCTTGTGAATATTGGCGCGAGGTCGAGGTCTCTATCTCCTTACGCATGTAGTGGCTCGAGGTCTATGTCTCCTTGCACTTCAGTGGCCGAGTTCACTTTCTCCTTGCACTGCAGTGGCCGAGGTCACTTTCTCCTTGCAATGCAGTGGTGAGGTGACAATTTCTGATGATATTTCGGGGGTTGGAATGGCTCCGGTACTGAGATATGAAGGCCCCAAAACCATGGATGGATCCCGAAGCAAATACCTTTGAAATGGGCGTGGGAAAGCAGGCAAGAGAGACAAACCTACGTTTCATGGACTTGTCAATATCTAAACTCCTTCAAGTCAAACATTCAACTCATGTGTCCAAGTGGAAGCCTACTTATGTATTAGGTTTTCAAAATAAATAACAATAATGAATGGTTGGGAGAAGATCATGTATCCACAAATTTATTTCATTAAAGGTTGGATTAGCACTAAGTAATATTGGTCTAATAGCGAAATATTTATACACCCAAGTTTGCACTCTTCAAATTATTTCCTAGGCACAAGTTCTAGGCATGGACTTAA
>SNQJ01S0095354.1:8704-35596 GCA_010110895.2 Picea sitchensis | reverse complement strand
GTCCATAGTATATAATATGATCATTGGGACATGCATCTATAGCTTGATACTCCATTCCAATTTCTTTCATAATGGCATTTAAATCTCAGTATGTGCGAGGTAAAATATTTGACGATGGTAACAAAAATTCACCTAACAATCTATGACATAAACAAATAAGTAATTAGTGTAAACAATGTTATAATTTGTAAATATTTAATTCTTATTTCAAACATTAATTAAAACTAAAAACAAGCTAAAAAAATCAACCTTTATGTATACGTAATGATGAACCATATTACATACCTTAGGATCTGTGTCATACAACTGTTTGACAAACCATTCAAAACCTTTAAGTTCACCAACAATAATGTAGCAGAAAGAAGATTTGCTTTTGAACCTTCAAAAAGTGGTTTTTCTGCCTTCTCTAGCAGAGGTACGTCAAGATCACCAATGTCCTCATCATCATCCTTGTTCGATCGAGCAAACAAGTCTTGGATCAATTCATTTGTCCCATCGTCTTCAACTATATTGTTATTATTGTCATCTTCTTCCATAGGATCATTAACTTCATCTTCAATATTCGACACTCCAAATTCCTCGGCACCTTGTAGTACAACATCATTTCTGCTAGTACTTGGCGCTTTCGGACGCTTAGGGGGCCAGCCTGACTTTAATTACAAACAGTCATGCAAAATTAGTGTACTACATAAGAAATATTTAAACAATATAAAATTTTATAAATACAATCAATATAAATATACAATAATGAATATATAGTTTACCAAGGGACGATATTCGTTCGTTCCACCTTCAACGTGCCCATGGGTTCTGCAATGTCTTACAGTTGTTTGTATTAAAATTCTTCTAACTTTTGTGCTCCCGCATTTAGCGCAAGGGCAATAACATCTCTCATCACCTTGTCCATAATATCTCCACTTTCTTCACCACAACAAAAATATTGAGGCAATTATGTTATAAAATTCAGTGATGATGTGTTATATCTATTCGATTCTTGAAATGCAATAGACCAAACCATACAATATATTTTACCACATAAGCTTCAAAGCTTCACCATAACCAAGTAACATAATCAAACGACATAATAGAACTAGAGAAAGAGATCAAGTCACATATAAGCATGCAAAAAATAGAATGTTCATAGACGACATAAAATCTACATAAACGCATAAGGTTATAAAATATTAAAGGAGACAAAAGAAAAAAAATATTTAACTAACCTTCAAAGTCTAAAGTCATCTTGCACGCCTTGAACAATGATCACAAAACTAAGCTCTGTAGATCAAATATCAGTTCGATCTCTTAATTAACAAGCAAACCTTCACATAAAAACGAAGATTAGCAGAGATATAACACATAAAATATGTCGCAACTATAACAAATTAGTCAAAATTCAGTTTGAATTAACTAATTTATAGATTTGTCATCATCGGAATTCCGACGACTATAACCCTAAACTAAGGTTGACCATTTTGAAGTCAATGACCGTTATGTTGACCTACAAATGTCTATATTAACGTGTCGGAACTGGGAATCGTACTTTTGACGACCTTAGAACACGTCGGAAATCCAACGTTATCGGGACTAATTTAAAAAAAAAACAGTAAAATTTCATTTTTTAAAATTTTTTTCGACAAAAAAATTGATTTTATCACAATCATCGTAATAGTTCGTCGATTTTTTCGAGTATATGTAATAGTGCACCATCGATCTCCTCGCTGAGGCATGCCATCGTCATATTCGTCACCTTAGTGTCTTACTAGATTCCCAACTCGTCATCCTCCAGCTCAACAATCTGTACCGTGTCTGCGATCCTTGCCTCTTTCACAAATACCTACAAGTTAGACTTTTATCTCAACATTTTGATTCTATTACATTTACACACATTCCAAGACAACTTAATCAAATGGCAGATAACATGGCTAACCTAGTGTTAGATTGGCATTTATCACACCAGGTCACCAGTACGCATACATCAAACATCAATAATCTATCACAACATATAAATTAGACATAATCATAAAAAAACACTAAAAAACATCAACACATGATAACACCACAAAGAACCCAAAATGTATATATATATATATATATATTGGTCAATGTCTCATCAATGTTTACAAAAAATAATATACCAAATACACCATCCGTAGGTAGGTAAACCACCTTACCCCTATAGATACAAAAACGGTGCCACCTCACCACATACAAAATGGGCTCACCAACATCTATCAGTACAAAAAATACATAAATACAGAGGCACTCATGGCTCCTCTAGAGTTCCTCCACCTGGCCCTCTCTCTGGAGGAGGAGCCCCACCAGCTAGGGGTCCCTTGGGTCTTGGAGGCAGTCTCCCAGTCATCGCCGCCCCTGCTATATCTGCTCTCCGAACCATGGTCTGCCATGCCACCAGAACACCCACACACTATTCCAGGACTCCCTCATCCAGCATCCATGACCACATGCCCTTAGGCACTCCCTGTCGTACCGCCTCCAAGTGGCGACTAATATCCTTGATTTCTCCCCCGACCTCTATAGAAGGAGCATGCGATGGCCCTGCATCGAGGTCATAAAAATGATGTCGTCTGGACGCTCTCTCATCCTCAGTGGGCCTCACCCCAGCATCATCACGCTGTCATCTCTCTCCTACCTGCGGCTCTCCCCGCGGAGGTCTCACCGGCCCCTGACGAGCCGGTGCCCTAAAAAACTCAACCTCATACCCGCGCAGTCCCACATCTTCACATACAACAAAAAAATGGTAGCATCAAAATCCATCTATACATAACACACATGCTATACTATCTAAAAATCAAATCATCAACAATCACATCATACCTCTGTGATCGAACACTTCTCCTGGAGGTAACACCATCTCCGGATCACCTTGGAAGTTGACCACACAATACAGATACTGTAGTATTATTTGGGACATATACTATAGTAAAGGCCATCCTCCCCACCACCATGACGAACCAGGATCGTCGACCACCACCTCAGTCGTGACTCTCGCACACCAGGTGCGTCCAACAACATTCTAGGGTGCAACATTGACACCCTCTCAAAAACCCATGCAACTAAGATAGACCCAAATGAAAACTCCCCCAATTCAGCAGTACGACACCTGTCCAGCTGCCCTACCATATTGGCATGGAGCATCAAGCCCCAGGAAAAATGCTCACCATCTAGTGCCCTCTCCATAATCCTCAGCTGACCTCCACTGATCCTCTGAGTCGCAAGACACCCATAAACTCTCACAATGATGAACAAGGGCGTTCATCACCCCAATACTCACCACGGAGCCCGACATGAAGTTCTCCCTTGTACAGTACCTCTGGCCTAAGACAACCAACTGCCCATCCCTAGGTACTATGGGCTCTGTCAGTAAGGGACCCCCCTGAAAAGGGAGCCCAATCAAAAAATATATATCCTCCACCGCAATGAAGGCCAGTTGTTCACCCTGCACCATAAAGAAATGCAGATCTGGACTCCACATCTGAATCAAGAACTGCAAGAGGTACTCCTAGGCCTATATCATAGGGCACTCAAAGAAATTCATCAGCCCACAAGCTGCCAAAGTATCGTGGACCATCAGCTCCTCATTGGTCACTACCTCCCTAAGGAGTGACCAATCTCTCTCTCTCCATTGAATCGACATTGTCCAAATGATCACCTACATCCACATACACAGCACTTGATCAACAATCATAACCCATAAAAACATCAACATCTCCAAAAAAGATAAGTTTTTATACCCTTCATCTTTGCCTCATAGTCGCGGTTGTTTTTCCCATAGGCACGCACAGATGCGTGTCTGTTCATCCCCTAGTTTCTCACTCATGCACAATTGTTGGCAATACAGAGGTGTATTCATGTGCCCCTGTCACACATACAGGCATGCATCATAGAACACATGTTCGCTACACAACTGTGCATGCATGCACAACTGTTGGGGGCACAGACATGCATGCATGCGTTGTTGTGAGTTGCACATGCGTGCATGCCATGCACACCTGTTTTCCCCATTAGGGTGACTCCATGCGCAGATGAAATAATTACAGGCATGCACCCATGTGCACAAATTTCTTGATCTCCCATGCATTGGGGTGCCCACACCCACAAAACCCCCTGTACGACCCTCCATACAAGCCCTGCCCAAAAACAAAAACCCTAATTCCATGCAGGAGGATACAACAACCAACCTAAAGCTCGTTGATCCTTAATTGGATGCCTCGGTCTCCCAGAATATCCAAATCTCCTCTACAATCACGTGTCCACTCAATAAGATAGTAGGTACAGATGAGGTGGCCTTGTGGGACCTACAGCTATATATAGTCCATTTTGCCAAACTTCCCAACTCATTTCCGGGAGCTTCGGGCGTCATTTTTTCGATCTGTCTTTAGCCACGGGATCAGGACCCCGTCACCTACCCCATTGCATTCCTTGGGCCACTTTCCATCCTCAGCCCCTGGAGGGGATTTTTCTCATCTAATGCTCAAGTACGCATGCTTACCAGGGATGATTTTAAGGATGGAGAGTTATTTTAAAATGTAGAAACCTTGGCGAATCTTACTAATCCTTCATATGCCAACTATAAAATGTTTTGAGATATTTTTGTAAAAATATTCAAATTTCTAAGGATTTCATATAGTTTGTATAAAATTTTGGCGATTTTTAAGGTAAAATAATTTTAGCCTATATAATTTGGGCGAATCATTTTTAGAATAACGAATATTGTTTTTGGAAAAACCATGGAAAATTAGTCGATGAGCGAAATTTAGCCCCTAAAATCATCCTTGCTTACATTCACATATTATTGAATAACTGTTATATGATCTTTCTCTTCAAATATTTTTCACATTGGGTATTCAGTTTCTATGTGTGCAGGTACTTGATCATTACACATCACACAATATACTTCTAGGTATATTATCAACATTGGCATGTAGTCATTCCCTCTGAATATCAAAATGCATCTCCCAGTCACACCCTTCGATATTTTCCTCTAGGATCCCTATCTCCGGCTTTGCAGTACTCTCACCTCCACTGCATTTCGGTACTGTCACCCAGTAGCACTCTCCCCCACATGAGTTTCCCCATTCATAGTCCCCTTGGCACTTTGACACTCATGCAGTTTTCACCCCTTAGGGATGGAAGTCTCAATAGTCTTACGCATCGTTGAGAACTAGCCACATACCCCTTCTCCTCATTTTTCCAGCCTACCCAATGGACTCCCAGGTTACTTTATCATGATTCTAGTTTTGCCTGCACCTCCACAGTATCATTAACCATCCATTTCACCCATCTTCAGTTTTCCCATCCACAGATTGTCCTCCATACATCTCCCTAATACAGAAACCTGCCTAAGGGGCCCCAATCCTCCACTTGTTTTTCGAGAAACTTGTGCCCTCATCTGGCCAAGCCATCTTACACTGGGGCACCCATTTCTGTATCTGCATAGTTATCCCAACTTATTTTTTATTCTTTTGGTAATTGTACAAACCCTTTTTCTGCATTTTCATAGCTTTCTATTGTTGCCTTTAGTGACCTTCCTTTCCCTGAAAAAGCAACCATTGTCACCCTTGGTTGGGGCACTTTTTACTTCCCGACATCAATGATATTATCCATAAACTCCAAGTATCCTACATCCCATACACCGTTTGATCTCTATTTTTATCCATTTTGTCACGCCTCTGGCACAATTTACCCTCATCTCGTTGTCCCCTTGACACTAGATTCAGTTTCACGGTTGCTGCCACTTTACATCTCTCCCCAACCAAAGGAAGTCTTGAGTCTCACTACTCCTATACTTCATCCATGTTACTCATCATTTCCTGATTTTGTCCGAGTTGATTTTGTGAAGCCCTCTGCTTCAGAAGGTCGCGTCTCCCTTTATTTCGACATCAGCACAGTTTCCAGCAGGGCGACAGTATCTTGACTCTCATTACCTTTACAATGAGGAGTCTCGGATGACATAGAGAGAACCATCATTACTCTCTGATGTCGTTGACCCCCACCACGTTCGACTTCAACACTTTATCATGTTGCAGTGTTTCTTACTTTGCGACTCATGCAATTGTTTTTATATTTTCCAAAGACCTTTGAAAATTGTTAGGCCATCAATGCCTGCGAATTCTTGACACTTCTTCTAGGTGTCATCACCTCTTTTCAGAGTTTATTCACCATCAGATTCATCCTCTTCTATTATCAACATGCCCCTGAGGGTGGTGTAGTCATCTACATCGATACACAGCTTCAGTAACTGTATTACACATTTTTGAGTTACATGACACGAGCATGGGGTATGCCTACCTCGTTTGTACACAGTTTTATTTTTTATGCCTTGTGAAAGGTTTGGGTCCTACAGGTTGCCCTCTCCCTCCAATGGATCACTCTTGACACTCTCCTCATCTCTCTTTCTTACAATGGTACTCTCAGTAGAAGAAACATTGATGTATTTTGGCTATACGTATGCTCCTAACCTCATCCATCAGAGGACATATGTTATCACTGAAATTTCGTCTGCAAATGGTTACAGGAATCCAACATCTCCAAATAGCTATTAGTTCACCCATGGACCAAAAATTCATTTCCAAAAGGCCCAGAACTATACAATCAGAAATAAAATTAGCATGCGCTAAGACTACACATGGAGCATGCGCACATGCACCATTCAGAAATGTGGGAAAAGGTGCACATGCGAATGATGCGCGACTGTGGATGAAAAAAACCGTGCATCCATCAAAATGACACATTTATGATATTGGTCAGCCTCCCACTTCTGGTTCATCTTCCAAGTCGATTTGACATCCTAATATCGACTGAATCTGGTTGGGTGGTTAGTCAAAGACCTAAGGGTGCCCTAAATGGCCCCTTGTTTACACTAAAAGCTGGTTGAATAATGCCTCAAAGTTATGCTATAAAAGGAGGCCATGGGTGCACTACATTTTCAAGGAATTCATTTGTATTGTTACATTGTTGATATTCTCTTGGAGGATCCTCTTTCCTCATCAAGAGCATGCTAACACCATTTCACTTAGCCATTCATATCACCTCTATATTGAATATGCTTTGGATTCTCTTCAACATTTCATTCTAGTTCCTCATTTGTAAGAAGAGCTCAATATTTGGGGGTCCAAGAGCCCTCCCTTGGAGGAAGAGGGGGCCCAAAGTCTCCCTTTCTCTTTGGTGTTTTATTTCCACTAATATAATCATTTCCATTGGTGGCATGAGTCTTGTTTGTTTCTTGTTCTTACGTCCTTATGCACTATAGTTTATTTGTTGTTATCATTCTTAGTTTAATTCTTTGCTTATATTTTATGTTTTACACTTCTAACTCTTTCCTCTACTGTTGTCTTGCCTAGCTGACCCAACTAGGCTTGTAAGAACCCTTATTTTGCTCATTTAGGTGACAAAAGAGGTGCAACAAAAACTTTCCATTGACTTTAAGCATTTGAACAATGTAACTATAAAGAATAAGTATCCTTTTCCAAGGATCGATGACCTCTTTGATCAGCTAAAAGATGCAAAAATATTCTCCAATATTGAGCTTAGGTTATGTTATCATCAAGTAACAATTAAAGAAGAAGACATCAACAAGACTTATTTTAGAACAAGGTATGGACATTATGAGTTCACAGTGGTGCCATTTGGGTTATCAAATGAACCAGTTGTCTTTATGTGTTTAATGAAAGGAATTTTTAGAGAATATTTAGATAAGTTTGTTATTGTATTTTTAGATGACATTCTTATATTCTAAATTAGAGGAAGAGCATGAACAACACTTGAGGATGGTGTTACAAGTATGAAGGGAGTATCGGTTGTATCCCAAATTGAGCAAGTGCTCATTTTATCAGACGCAAATTCATTATTTAGGGCATATAATTTTGGAGGAAGGGATAACAGTGGATCCTAAGAAGATAGAGGTCATTAGAGGATGGTCAGTGCCAAAGAATTTGATAGATTTGAGATCATTCATGGGCCTTGTAGGATACTATAGGAGATTTACTGAAGGATTCTCAAATATTGCACACCCAACCTTGCAAAAGAAGGGTGTTAATTTTTAGTGGACATTGGATTGTGAAAAGAGTTTCCAACACTTGAAGCAATTATTAACCATTCCTCCAATTTTAAGGATTATAGATCCAAATCAAGACTTTATTGTATACATAGATGCATGTAAAGAAGGACTTGGTGGAGTCCTCATTCCAAATGGGTTTGTTGTATGTTATGAATCAAGGAAGTTGAAGGAGCATGAAGGGAACTATGCCACTCATGATTTGGAGTTAGCATCCATAGTGCATGCCTTGAGGAAGGGAGGGAATACGTCATGGGGAAAAGGTTCAAGCTGAGGACAGACCATAATGGTCTGAAATATTTATTTGATCAACCAACTCTAAATGCTAGGCAAAGCATGTGGTTAGAATTTCTCAATGAATATGACTTTGATATAAAGCATATCAAAGGGAAAGAGAACAAGGTGGTTGATCCACTCAGCATAAGAGTGCATGAGATGCATGCTACAACCATTAGCATGTACCAATCAGATTTGAAAGACAGAATCTTGGAGGCTGCAAAATCAGATTTACAATACAAGGAATTAGTAACAAAATTATAGCAAGGTATTTTGCAGCAAAAAATTGAAGAATATAAGCTAGAAAATGATGAAATTTTCATGTACAGGGGAAGAATCTATGTACCAAATTCCCAAGAATTGAAAAATATGATATTGAGAGAAATGAATAATATACCTTATTTTGGGCACCCAGGTTATCAAAAAATTATTGTAGTTGCCAAGACCAATATTATTGGCTAGGCATGAAGAAAGAAGTTGTTGATTTTATTGCCAAATGTTTGGAGTGTCAAAAGGTAAAGGTTGAGCATAGACACCTAACTGGTTTGCTATAGCCATTACCCATTCTTGAGTGGAAATGGGAAGTTCCAACAATGGATTTCATCACCAAACTTCCTAGAACAAACAAGCATCATGATTCTATTATGGTAGTGGTGGATAAGCTTACTAAAGCT
This sequence comes from Picea sitchensis, assembly GCA_010110895.2. Classification (NCBI taxonomy): domain Eukaryota; kingdom Viridiplantae; phylum Streptophyta; class Pinopsida; order Pinales; family Pinaceae; genus Picea; species Picea sitchensis. Next base: position 26,572 of record SNQJ01S0095354.1, on the reverse strand, counting down.
GCCCATTTTATTCCAGTAAAGCTCACTCACAAGGAAGCCAACATTGTTGATGTTTATATGAAATAAATTGTTTGATTACATGGTATACCCAAGACAATTGTGTCTAACAGATATCCAAAATTTACATCAAATTTTTGGAAAGGATTATTTAAGGGATTTGGAACAAATTTGAATTTTAGCATAACTTATCATCCAAAATCAGATGGACAAATAGAGAGGGTGAATCAAGTGATTGAGGATATGTTGAGGATGTATGTGATGGATAAGCCATCAAAATGGGAAGACTACCTACACTTAGTAGATTTTTCTTATAACAATGGGTACCAAGCATCTCTAAAGATGATCCCATTTGAGGCACTTTATGGTAGAAGGTGAAAAACACCGATAAGCTAGGACAACCCAACAGATAGAGAAGTTGGGAAATTGTTCTAAGTTGGCAGCTCGCTATTGTGGTCCATTTGAAATCCTAGAGAGGATTGGGCCTGTAGCATACATGCTTGCCTTGCTTGCACAATTTCTATTCATAATGTATTCCATGTATCATTGATTAATAAATATATACCTGGTGCTAATCATGTTATTGATTAGAATGTGATTCAGGTGGAGCAAGAAGGCACTTTCCAAGTGCATCTGGTACGCATTTTGGAAAGGAAAATAAAATAGCTCTGGAATCGAGCCATAGATCTTGCAGAGTTCCAATGGACCTGATACGGTCCTAAGGATGCAACTTGGGAGCATGAGGATGCTATGTGAGCATAATACCCACATCGTTTTGAGGATTTTTGAAATTTTGGTTGTATATGTGTATATATTACACTGAGGACAGTGCATAAATAAGGGGAGGGGAATGTAATAACCCTAGGTGGAAACCTAAATGTAAATGTAAATAGAAATTTACTTAAGTTGGTGAGTTGTTGATATTATTTTTTCATTCACAGTCCATGCTATATTCCGCACATGTACTACGCACTAAAATGATGAAGTCTGCACATCCGAGGATACTGTGCACAACAAACTTAAGTGTGCGCAATTTTAAGGCCAATGAGCCTATTTTTTTATATGTCTTATCATTAATATAATACATCATTGTGTGTAGATCGACCACGATGAAAGAGTATGGGGGACTAAACTCCACTAGTTGAGGAAAGGGGGGCTAAAATTTAAGGATAAGGGGATAAGCTAGGGAGATTAAGCCAAAAAATAATATTGTATTAATATTCCTTAAAGTATAAAGTATGGATAATTATTTTATCCTAAGTTCTAAGGATGGGGACAAGTGGACCAAAGTAGTTCTGAACATGACAAGTGTTAAATTGGGGACATGCATACATATAGCATGGACTTAGTTCATATTCGGGGGGATGGGATCATCATTTACTCAGTCATTTAGATGTCCTTCATACCTTCTGGTACATGTATCCATACCTGTACCCATACCTGTACTTGTATTTGAAACTTGTTAGCTTGGGAGATGGACTGAAGAGGTGTGTTGTCATTCCTGTGGGATACTGAAGAGGCGAGTTGTCATGCCCATGAGAAATTCTCTCTAGGTGAGAGAATTGTTGGGAATTGATTTTCCAAAAGTGCCAAACTGTAGCTACAGGGCTCTAATACTTCCTATCCGACCTATTGCTAAAGCCCCCAAAAGGAAGTGGGCCAGCCGAAGGAATGTTGAGAAAAGAAGGGGCACACTTCCTAGGATGGGACAGGTGTGTGGGGAATGAAGGACTGTAGGTTGTTAGTTTGACTTGGAACCTGTGACGAAGTTTTTCTTATTGTTTGAGATACATCATCCTGGCTAGGAATCCATTTACCCGGGTGGAGTTTAGTCCCAGCTCGGGAGTGACCCACTGTTGAGAGTGATGAGCTGCGTATTCTAAGGATTGGAGGTTCGTGGAAGGTCTGCATGCAGTTGGTGATATTTTTACCAATATAAGTGTCAATTGTGTGTTAAATTATGTGTTGCATTATTAATTATGCATTTATTTTTAGGGTGTGTGTTGCATGCGTATTTTTATTATTATTCTGTATGAATTTGTGCATTTGCAAAATGTATGTGTCTGTTTTAAGTTTTATATATAAAGTTTCACAATATTTTTTGTGTGTACATGTTTTAATTTTGTATACAGTTCAAAAAATTTATGTTGCATAGCCCTGTTGGATATTGGGGATGTTACAATATGGTATCGAAGATCCTGTTTTCAACACTGATCTTGGATGGGCCGAGTAAGTTGAATTGAAACGAAATTTCACAGAGAATTGATTTCGAAGTGGCTAAATTTCAGGTTATAGAGCGTCCATGTTAAAAATTAGAAGCAATTGCATGGAATTGGGCAAAAGCCCCAATTTCGGTTGTTAAATTCACGGGAAAATTGAGAAATTTGGCCAAGTGGTGATATATTTTTAATTTAATATCTGTTCTAGCAAATTTAGACCTGGAATTGGTCAAATTTGAAGTTACAGGGAATCCATGACAGATGGAGTGAGATTAGTTGATTAAAATTCTCAATTTTTGAATTGCGTTTGGTAAAAATTCATTCCAGGAATGTCAATCGACAGCTATTTGTTGTTGCAAAGGTTGAATTGGTGTTATCGGGGTTAAAATTGAACAAATTTCATAGTTGTAGAATGTCTATGGTGAAAATTGGGAAAAATTTAGGCAAAAGCTCCAATTTTTGTAGCGAGATTCACAAGGAATTGATGCGCATAAAAATGAATGTGCGTAGGCGTGCACACTAAAAATGCATGATGTGCAGTGAAAAGCTTGTGACGTGTGTAAAATAAGGGTGCATGGTTGTGCATGCTAAAATTTTGCGTTGCGCGGTGCAGAGTGTTAATGTACAAAAAATAATGGTGTGCACACTTAAATTTGGCCTTGCGTGGTGCAAAGTGGTAATGCATGGAAAATATTGGTGTGCACGTGTGTGCACTTAAATTTGGCGCTGCGCGGTGCAGAGTGGTAATGCACAAAAAATATTTGTGTGCGGGTGTGCACACTTAAATTTAGCACTGAACGATGTGGATTGGGTGTGCGCACGCATAATATTGGCAAACATGGTGTGCATAGTATTGGCAGAGCATAGAGGAATTTTGTTGGTGTGCACGCAATGTGGTTATATTCTTGTTGCGCAACAGTTTAATTAATGGTGCGTGTGGAGTATTGGTGCACAGTGGGAGCGTACTAAAATTTGGCATGGTGCAGTGCGTAGAGTGCAATGTGTGCAGAATATTAGCAAGTGACACAAAAATTGAGCACAACAGGTATTAGTGCATGAACCAAAATTTTGCACCGACAGAGAAGTGATCCACATTGGTTAAAGGTGCGTGGAGCATGCGCTACCTTATGGTGTTGTTTCGCAGGATCAATATGGGTGTATGTTGGAAGCATGACAACGCGGAAAGAAAGGCTATTTTGGGAAAGAAAGGCATGCACGAGGAAAGCGATAGCTGGAAGGAAGAGAAACATGCGTGCATGCATGGAAGACCTAACAAAATTAGGGTTAGGGTTTTTGTAATACATTGTAATGGATGATGAGTCAAAAATGTATAAATATAGATACCTAGGTCTCATAGAGAGAGGAGAGGTTGAGTTTTGGGTAGTAATAGTAGAGTTGAAAGAGACCATGGAGGACGAAGTCCTGTTTTGATAAGTAAGTGTAATACTCTATGATACAACCCAATTTTGTAAGATGTTGAGTTGTAGAGGAGTAAGGAGGGTGGATCTTGAGGGTTAGATCACAGGCTGGGGAGCCTGGTGTGATCTAGTCTGCCTCATAATAGATCTCGACCCAACTGAGGAGGAGTTGTAAAGTACGTGGCGCTGTAGTTTTGGAATTGTCATAATTGAAGAGATGGAGATCCAAACCTTTGTGCACGTATCCAAGGGGGTGTGAACCACGGTAAAACCTGTGTTATTTGATTGAATGATTGTGTTTCTTTTACTATTTATGAGTAGATATTAGCATGATGAATGAATGAGCTTATTACATTACATGCATAAGTGGGAATGATAATATATTTCTTTAATAAGTTAAATAGAACTCTCAGTGCATACTTCACATATCTCCACTCAATCCTAGACTGCAAACACCTGAGTATTGCAGTCATCCATTAATACTATCGCAGGTGAGACTGCGTAGTCTACTCTATGCACTCCATTGCCTTCTGGTTTACCAAGAGGGCCGATAGTTTTAGAGGCTTTGTTGGAACCTCGATAGATTGAACCTCGAGAAATAATGTTAAAGGTATAAACTCAGATATCAAACCAACAAATGGTTCCGTTGTCAGTTGGAATAGTGTAGGATTGAATAGAGGGGATCTATTAAAAGAGGGTAAGATATACGGAAGGTGGGTCAATATAATACCAAATCAGACAAGAATAAGGTGAAAATTCATCGCTAGAAGGAGATGTTGAGACCCTGGAATCCCACAAAACTAGAGATCGAAAGTTGGTTGAATACAAAGGAGCTAGAGTTTTCATAGAAAGATAACAGAAACCCTAGATTAACACCGTGCAAATACCTTGAGAAGTATGTGTTTACTGATCTGCATGAAGTCTTTTTATGTGATTTTCCACATTTATTGCAGGAGTGAATATTGAGATTGAAGGATAACCATGCAACAAACTGGATCCGACAGTTAGAGTGGACCCCAATTCACATTGAGAATTTACAGCAAGTGAATAACAAGTTCACCCGCGTAGTAGATTTTTGGCTCGACAATATTGTAGCAGGCTTCATAACAAAATTTGCAGTAGATACAGCGAAGTCATATAGCGTAGCGGAGCAAGATTTTCTACGAGTACCTCGAGGAAGGTATATTAGATCACTGTACACTTCTATTAAGATATTTCTCTATAACAAAGGTGTAATGGCAATGGAGTTAGAAAGATAAACTTCCTTGCGTGCATGGGGTATGGGGGGAAGCACTGATAGAAAGAGGATAAATGGAAGGAGAAGTGAATAAAGGAAAGAAGGACGCAGCCTTGGACCCAATCATGATGGATGATGACCAGATCAAGAGGATCATGGTGACAGCTGGAAAGACGCGCAATGGATTACCCTACCAATACAAGGTGAAGACCAAGAAGAGAGTCGTATCCACGAGGGAAGGCTTGGCAAATGAAGAAGAAGAGGTAGAGGATCTTTGGGTTGTGGAGAATATTGAGGAAATCCTACACACAACATATGAGAGGAAGAAGAGAGGTCCAAAAGTGGGAATTCAAAGAAGCAATCCTATTCATATTAGTGTCAGTGTGGAACCCATAAACCCATGTGTGACTAGCACACCAAAAATCACAACATCATTTAGACAACCGAATTTCAGGAGTAGAAAGACAACAGGAAGTACATCTACATAAGGAACAAAAACTAGAAGCGTCAATTTAAGAATCATTAGTCAAGTATTTACATTGTGTGGAGGTAGTAGTTCATCATTCAGGATGTCAGGACAGGATCCCACCATCAAGTTACCAAACTTCAAAGGAGAAGCGTCATATGACCCAGAAAATCACTTGTTTATTTGTGAGAAGATATGGGAAGAAAAATAGATCATAGACAAGGACACTAAACTTTCACAGCTAGCGATTACACTAATGGATCGCGCACTAGATTGGTATATGATTTTAGTGACAAACAATCCACCAAGGACAACCAGAACAATTGTGGAAATCAAGAAGTTACTGATAAATGAGTTTCATAAGCCAAGTTTAAAGGATCAGTACATGAACAAGATGATAGAAATTAGAAATAATAAAGGAGAATCTGTATGGGATATTGACCAGAGATTCAAACGACTGAAAGGAAAATTGAAATATCTCATGAGAGATATACAACATAGGCACATGTTCACCAATACACTATTACCACACTTAAAGTATCCACAGTAACAATAGAAGTTTCAAACACAGGAAGAGGCTCTGCAGGAAGCCTTGCAACTGGAAGAAAACCAATATCAGAAGATAGATCTAGCCATTGAAGAGATGAAGGAGGATTTGAAGAACTTAATGTTCCAGCTAAACTAGAAAAAAATTAAGGACAATCGAAAAGTCGTTTGGTGTACCACATGCAGGATGGAAGGACACCACAAGAACAAATGTCCAACATTCGTGCAGTATATGGTAGTAGGAATTCCAAATACATTACCAACATGAGGACTATGGTGTAAAATTTGTAAGAAACAAGGTCATGACCCATATCACTACCCAACGATGCAAAAATACAAGATAGTCCCAAAGAGTTCATATTGCAACTTTTGCAAGTCATTGATCCATGATGACAAATATTTTACAACCATGGAGTTGATGAGAGAGAGGATATCAGATGCATATAGGGTGCAGGCGGAAATGATGATCAGGCAAGCCGCACCCCATTTTAACCAAGTCCCATCCCCATACAACACTACACAACCACAGTATAACATTGCGCAACAACCATTTAATACCGCACAGCCATAGTACAACATAGCGCAACCTCAGTACAATCAGGCACCTCAGTATAACACGCCGCGAGGAGATCGAGTTGGCTATAGAGGTAGAGGATGAACAAGAGGAGGCTTTGGAAGAGGTAGAGGACCAGTGGTATGTCACAATTGTCAACAACCAGGACATTGTGCAGGAGAATTTCCACTTCCACCAGCAACTTGTATGTATTGTCATGCATCTGACCATGACACAGAGGAATGCCCTATGTTACTAGGGAAGATACAAGAAAAGAAAAATCAGAACAAATAAAATGTTCAATGGATTTCAGTAGAAGTGAGGGATGACGAAAGAAATATCAACATAGTTACATGTGGAGGAGCTAAACCGGAAATGACACAGTCCGACAAGAGCCAATACAATATCAATGGGTGAAGAAGAATGTCGAACCAAGGAAGCAGTTTAATGCACAACACAAGAAGGAAACATTTAAGCAAGCCAGACAACAATTTCTGAAGCAAGACACTACATTGACTTCAACTATGCAGCAGAGCAAGGAACTACCAGAGTACGATATGCCTTTATCATTGGATCATACCAAAGAAATGCATCCCCTGGGACAAGTAAGTAAAATCAAAGGCTTTTTGTAGTCATGTGTAAAATTACTATATGATCTATCCTCTGTAAAAATATTGAAAAATATATTAGAAATATGTAGCATAGAGACAAAAGGAAAATTAGAACAAAAAATAGTCAATCGCCTACATACAAGGTGAAGAACAAGTAGGGAGTTCAGGCTAAATTCCAACATCAGAGATTTAAACATGGGAGATATCATATTGGATCTAGGATCCAAAGTCAATGTATTACACAAGAAGACATGGAAATGTATGGGAGAGCCCACATTAGGATATTCACTCATTTAGTTGAAACTAGCAAACCAACACAGAGTTCTACCAATTGGCAAGATAAAAGGAGTGAAAGTAGACCTGGATGGAGTGTGTACTGAAGAAAACTTTGAAGTAATTTAGATAGTGGATGACACAACACCATATACAACATTGCTTGGATTGGATTGGGAATTTGATAACCAGGCCATAATCAACTTAAATACATGGAAAATGACATTTGAGTCAGTAGAATACAAGGTCATTGCGACATTAGACCCATCAGAAGGGGAGAGGTTTGTAGAACCTACTTGCTTAGACTTGGAGGAAATCAACCAGTTGTACAGAACAACTACGCGCAATGAGGATTACGTCAACCCAACTGCAGATGGGATACTCAGTTGGTGTAACATTACTTCATGTGCGACAGACTCAGATACAGGCTTAGAAAATTGGCAATAAAGGCTACATGAAATGTCCATAAGAATATGTGCAAGAATAGATCATGCAGTAAGATGGGTAGGTACGGAGATAAGGGAATCTGTTATCACATATAGTTGTCAAGGGCAGTAGGTTGTCCAAGTTCGCGACCTGCACAAGAAACGTCAAAATGCAGCATTCATAGCAGTCCATTTTGGGCTCGAAATGCAAGCAACAGCTGAGATTAGCTTCCACGATGGACATTCCTGAGAATATCAGATCAGCAGTTCACAGGAATAGGGGGTTTGAAATATTGTTAAAATTGTTTGTCAAAGGTCTGAAGTTCCGAAATCTGAAGTAAATTTGAGTCATTGATCTTGAGGGGGACAGGTGGCAGTCGATCCAAGTGTTTGGGGAAATGAGCTTTGGGAGTTTCGAACAGAGAAGTGCATAAAACTTTTGAATATCTGAAGCCCAAAATCCTGAAGCGAGCATGGACCATTGATCTCAAAATCAGCAGGGAGTCATTGATCTTAGCGATAGTGCCTCCCAAAGTCCTGAAGGCCCAAAGCGTCGAAGTGCTCGAAGTCCCGAAGTGGCCAAAGTCCAGGAGCGTCGAAGTGCCCGAAGTCCCAAAGCGTCCGAAGTCCCAAAGTGTCGAAACACGTGGCAGCAGATCCTTTTCTTTGGGGGTTTTTCCTCCATGGGGTTTTTCATGTTTTAATTTAAAAACACCCGAAGCTCGAAGGCCTGGAGTAAGTCTCATTCGCCTGATTCAAATGGACACATAGTTCCAGATCTAGAGCTTTGGAGGAAAGCGAAGGGGAAAAAGCAATATTTGAGTTTTGATTTTCCCGGAGCCTGGAGACCCAAAGGGATCTTAGCCATTGATCCAAGAGCCACGCATTGCCAGATCCTTAGCTCCGAGTAAAAGCGCATGAAAGAGGATGAGGTTTGAGGTTTTGTTTTCCCAGAACCTGGAGACTCGAAGGAGATCTCAGACATCAATTTAAGAGGACACGTGGTTTCCCCCTTGTCATTTAATCTTGGCATTTAATGAAAGTAGAGCCGATGGTTGAAACCTTGGCTCAATCCATAAATGGAAGGCATGGAAGGTCCGGCCATGGGGAATGAACCGTCAACCCATGGTACCCCTGTGGACAGATTTTCCTGCAGACCCATGACAAGCTCAATTTGCATCTGACAAGAGGATACATGCACAGTCTGACAGAAGACTGCTTAGACGCAAAGCTTTGACTAAGAAGGCTAGATCACACTCCTGAGGGTGGTGGGTAGTTCAGAGTATAAATAGATAGTTTTAATATTTTGTTAGTGGATTCATTTGGTCGAGCAGAGCTCCCAATTTTGTACTTCTTGTGATGCCAGAGTTGTTCTCTGGTTATGTAATTGATTTGAGACTTTCAGGTTAATAGAAGTCAGCTTCTTGTTTCTTTTCATTTTGTCTGTAAAAATTGTTTGAAACACTCAGGTATGGATGATCCAGCCGAGGATTGTTATGTTTTTGTAATCAAGGTTTGATTATAGCTGCATTGTGATCGGTTTTACTCATTTCCCTATGTTTTCTTTTCCCTCTTACATTGGATGGCTTGGGAATCGAAGATATAGTCGATCGTTTGTAGTTGCGGGATGATGGAGGTTTGATCATTCTGTTGTTGCAACTGTGTTGATTGCACCATATTTGAGTGTCTGAAGCTTGGGCTCCATATTTCTCTTGATTTCGAGCTTTTCCTCCCCAAGCTGCTGGAAGGCCTAATGCCCATAGCAGTCTTGTTCACCTCTCTCACTAAGTCTTCCCACTGCTCTCGCTTTAACTCAATTTCCTGACTGAAGTTAATGTGGCCTCACTTCCCTGTGCATTTCTTGTCCAGTTATGTGTTGAAACATCATTCTGATTCAAATTTTTTTCCACTGGCCTCCATCCATATAAAACCAACATCCACCATATAAAATTTGATGGGTACTGGGATTACCCTCTCTGCAATCGGAGGGTGACTTCCAGTGCTAACATTTCTGGCGCCATTGTTGGGGAACAAATTGAAGACATTTCCCTAGGTAAGAACTACAATGAGATTCATATTATGAAGGTGCATCAGACATCAGAACCATTGAATATTGCAACTTGCACTTGGCGACTCCACTATCAAAGAGTCGACTAGGGAGGATCCTGTTGATAGAAATATGACCATACCGAAGGGGAATACCATGTATCAGTTTATGAGCTTTATTCATGAAGTCATGTTCTTGTTTATCAACTCATTTCTCTCTTTCCCTTCACATATAAAGAGGATTATCCTCTACTTTGTCTATTCAGATGATAATAGGACTTCCTTTATTTATCCATCCTTGGAAGAAGAAAACATGCCCTCTTCTTGTGTTATAGATACCGATCTCGTGTCTTCACCTCTAGCTATTCATAAAAGTGATATATGTATTTCATCTCCTCTTGAAATTGATCACCCTTGTAGCCCTAAGGAGATTGAAAATAATTCACAGTCTTCTCAAATCTCGTTACCCTCCATTATTCTTATTGAGCCTTGCCATCAACTCATTAATCCTAATGATCAACCCACTGCTTTTCAAATTAAAACAAGAAATAATTTGTTTAAACCTTTAAGGCTGCCACATGACCTTCATCCTTATCCTCTTTATTCCTTTGAGTATCTTCCTTAGTTTTCTGGAAAGGATCATATTACAGTTGAGAGGCATTTGGAGGCCTTTGAGAGATTTGTCGACCAGTTTGAGATTTTTTATGATGATGTTTCCATGAGTTTGTTCTCACAATCCCTATCAAGAGATTTTGTTGTGTGGTTTAGATGTCTGGAAGATGGTTCTATTGGCTCCTGGACCGAGCTATGCCATGCATTTTTAAAGTGTTGTGGTGAGAACAAGTCCCTTGATCAATGTTGGTTTGAGTTTAATGACTTGAGGAGAGGGGAAGAGGAAGCCTTGGTTGTCTTCAACAAGAGGTTTTACAGTGTTTATCATAGTATGCCTATGGATATAACACCCACAGGGATTGTTGTCATGGTGTACTATGTCATGGATCAACATCCAGAGCTGGTCCTTCTCCTGAGAGAGAGGAAATATTCATCATTAAGACACTTGTTTGAAGATGTTGAAGAGGTCGAAGAGAACATCAGGGCTAGCAAGGGGGTTCATATGCAAGCATATCTTGAAAAATCACATGTGCCTAAGGAAGAAGACTATCAACATGTTTCATATTTTGAGCAAGAAGATAGTGATTATGAATCAGAGATGGAACAACAACAAGGAAAAGAGACTACAGTTGTTTATGATCGAGAGTTGTTTTCAAAGGAGGAGGGAGTTTTTTTATTTGCAAGCAAAGAGGCATTTACAGAGAAGCAACCTGGTCTTCTCAAGCAGTCATGATTCTGTCACACGATTCATGATCCTATGGCTATACACATGGAATCATATGTTTCATATTTTTAGGATTTCCAAGAGCATACCATGGAGCCTTTTTCTTTATACATTGAGGAAAAGTATTGTGCGGAAATCCACCATTCTTTGCCTACATAAGAAAAAGGGAAGAGATTTCCCATGTTTCCTGTTTATGATGATTATGATTCTGATCCTTGGGAGAGTCATGAAGAAGAGGAGGGAGAACCAAATGTACAGTTCATATCCTACCCAGAGCCTACAAATGAGCAATGATCACCTGGGATCAATCAACCTGCATCAGTTGTTCTCTTACCCATCCTTGCCAGAGACATTCAACCATGTGTGAGTAGTTGTAACACAGAGAATGTTTTATGTCACTAGCCCAGTGGGTTTTTTCAATTTCTCTATGAACCTATAGGGGAGTACATGGAGTTTCATTTCCTTCATGTCTTGGAGCCGCTCAACTTTACCCTGACTTCATCACTGGGAGGAGAGCTGAAAACCATAATCACTTTGTTGTCATAGTTGCATTGTTTTTATTTGATCAGTGACAGAGTAAAAAAATTTGTAGCTAGGGAGTTGCTTGAATGAATATGGTGGAAGTTTTCTTTCACCTAGCACCTTTTAAAAATCCATTAGTCTAGGAATGTACATAAATAAGCTACTCCTGGAGCCCATGTATTTTTATTTCATTTTTAGGATAGTGTGCTTGTCGGCCTTTAATCCTCAGCAAGACATTTTTTGAGCATGACTCCATATCCCAATGCATAAGGTGACTAGAACTGCTTGTTCTTGGCATCTCACAGGGAGCATGCCATCCCCTATGGATCCAAATGTTATCACATATAGTTGTCAAGGGCATCAGGTTTTCTAAGTTCATGGCTTGCATAAGAAATGTCAAAACATAGCATTCAGAGCATTCCATTTCGGGCTCAAAATGCAAGCAACAGGTGAGATCATCTTCAGCGGTGGACATTCCTCAAAATATCAGATTGGCAGTTCATCGGAATCGAGGGTTCGAAATATTGTTAAAATTGTTTGTCAAAGGTACGAAGTTCTGAAATCCAAAGTAAATCTGAGTTGTTGATATTGAGGGGGACACGTGGCAGCCGATCCAAGTGTTAGGGGAAATGAGCTTCGAGAGTTTCTAAGTGAGAAGTTCATACAAATTACAAAGAGATGAAGCTTGAAATCCCGAAGTGATCATGGACCATTGATCTCAAAATCAACAGGGAGTTGTTGATATTAGCGACAGTGCCTCCCAAAGTCCTGAAGGCTCAAAGCACCGAAGTGCCCGAAGTCTCAAAGTGGTTGAAGTCTCAAAGCGCTGAAGTGCCCGAAGTCTAGAAGTGGCCGAACTCCCAAAGTGCCTGAAGTCTTGAAGTGGACGAAGTCCTAAAGTGTCGAAACACGTGGTAGAAGATCCTTCACTTCAGGGGTTTTTCCTCTGCGGGGTTTTTAATGTTTCACTTTCAAAACACCTGAATCTTGAAGGCTAGGAGTAAGTATCAGTCGTCCGATTCAAATGGACATGCGGCACCAGATCTAGAGCTCTGGAGGAAAGCGAAGGGGAAAGAGAGAGATTTGAGTTTTGATCTTCCTGGATCCTAGAGACTCGAAGGGATCTTAGTCATTGATCCAGAAGCCATGTGTTTCTAGATTTTTAGCTTTGGGTAAAAGTGCATGGAAGAGGATGAGGTTTGAGATTTGATTTTGCTAGAGCCCGGAGACCCAAAGGAGATCTCAGCCATCGATTTAAGAGGGCACGTGGCTTCCCCCTGGGAATTTAATCTCGTTGATTTCTTGAGAAAAGGTGGTTAATGAAAGTAGATCTGGTGGTTGAAACCTCGTCTCAATCCATAAATGGAAGGCATGGAAGGCCCGGTCGTGGGGACTGAACTGTTAGCCCATGGTACCCTTGTGGACATATTTTCCTGTAGGCCCATGCCGAGCTAAATTTTCATCTGAAAAGATGATACATGCACAGTATGACAGAAGGTTGTTCATACGCAAAGCTTTTACTAAGAAGGCCAAATCATGCTCATGAGGGTAGTGGGAAGTTCAGAGTATAAATAAATAGTTTTAATATTTTTTTAGGGGATTCATTTGGTTGAGAAGAGCTCCCAATTTTGTAATTCTTATGATGTCAGAGATGTTCTTTGGTTATGTAATCAATTTGAGACTTTCATGTTAATAGAAGTCAACTTCTTGTTTCTTTTCATTTTGTTTGTAAAAATTGTTTGAAACACTCAGGTATGGATGATCCAGCCGAGGATCGTTATGTTGTTGTAATGGAGGTTTTATTATAGCTTCATCGTGATTGGTTTTACTCATTTCCCTGTGTTGTTTTTTCCCTCTTACATTGGATGGCTTGGGCATGGATGATCTAGTCATGTTGTTGCAGTTGCAGGATGATGGAGGTTCGATCATTCTGTTGATGTAACTATGTTACTTTCATTTTATTTCAATGTATGAACCTTGGGCTCCAAATTTCTCTTGATTTCTAGCTTTTCCTCTCTGAGTTGCTGGAAGGCTTGATGCCCATAGCAGTCTCGTTCACCTCTCTCACTAAGTCTTCCCTCTACTCTCGCTTTAACTCAATTTCTTGACTAAAGCTAATGTGGCCCTCACTTCCCTATGCATTTCTTGTCCAGTTCTATGTTGAAAAATCATTCAGATTCTGAGTTTTTCCCATTGACCTCAATCCATATAAAACCAACACCCACCATATAAACTCTGATGGGTACTGGGCTTACCCTCTCTACAATGGGAGGGTGACTTCTAGTGCTAACAGAACCACCTAGTTTCCATGGGGTAAATGATCTAGAATCCTTCTTGACACAGTATGAGGATGAAGTATTAGAAAATCAGAGACTCTTAGCACTCGATATAGCACTCAAGGCCACATCTGCAAGATGGCGAGGCACACACAAGGAAGCAATCAAGGATTGGTACCAATGCAAGCAGTTACTATGCATAAGGATTAGCACAGAACATAGAAACAACCAGCAGTAGAAGTATGATGGACAAGGGGCACCAGTGGAACACTTGGAGAGGTGCAGAGAACTGTGGAAAATGACACCTCCGGAGGAGTGGCCTCATCATTTTGTACATACCTTAGAGGGCATACCAACAAAATGGTATACAGACCAAGAGATGTGTAGAGGAATTGTGAGCTGGACAATACTACAACATAACTTTACAGTCACTTACTCATTCGATCATGAGAACCCCAACATATATGCAACACTTAAACAAATAAGAGGAGTGATATTCATTAAGGAATCAAAAGTTGAACTCATAATAAAGGAACAACAGCAGAATAGACAGACAGTGATCCAGATTATTTTTAGCAAGAAATGAGAGAGGAGATATAATAAAGAAATGTATAGAGATATCTCAGATAGCCAATAATATAATAGAAATGTATCATAGATGCAACCATAAAAATAGAGATACAATAATACACATTTTTCTATTAATGAGCAAAAATGTACAAAGACTGTAAAAATATAGAGTGAAAGACTTGTTAGAATGGTGACAACTTATCTCTAAGAAAAGATGTGTCCACTACTCGCATTCGCAAGAAGATGATTTTACAATGAGGCTCCAAAGGTATTTTTTATCATAAATAAAATCCAAAACCATAACCCCGAAAGATGAAAATCCAACAGTTTTGTGGACCCTGTTTTGGGTAGTTTGGTGTATCAACTTCCCGGGGGCGTAACTTTGGCATACGATCTCTGTTTGGGGTGCATGATAGCTCGTTGGAAAGGTATAGTATAGGATATTCATTTAGGGGGATCAATCAGAGCCTTTGGTTATCATTAATAAGCTCGACCCCAAAAAACCTTCATTTAGGCCCTCAAAATGGCCCCGGAAGTTAAAAACGACTAAAAATAGTAAGTTACGAAAATTGTCAGAAAACTATTTTGATCCAGTTGGAAAAGGTGGGTGGCCACCGATATCCACCTGGATAAATMATCCCTCCTTAGGAATCAATGGTATCCATTGCGTTAAGTGCGCGGGGGAGAGGGAAAAGCGTTTGTTGAATCTGCATCTTGATGATTTGCTTGCCTTGTTGGAGAAGTTGCGYTGCTTAGCTTGTTGAAGGTTGTCACGAACCTGTGGCTGGAAGGGTTGGAAAATTTTAACTAGTGTGGCTACATGAGATTCCTTTGTGAAGAAGGAATCTTTACACTTTGTTGCAATATTTTCGACCTTCTTCTGTTGGATAGAAGGTGCTTAGGCCGAGGTTGTAGTGGTTACAATGTCCTTTTGTTCACCTTTTGAATAGATTGTGAAGAAGCTGAATTTTGTAGTCTGAGATACTACCTTGTGGTACTGTTTAGGTGGAACAATAGTCAGAAATACCTCTGGTATTCTGTAGAAATGATCCCCCAAATAAACAATGACACTATGGGGTCAAGACTAATAAACAACATGGTGCTTCCACATATATGGTTGGCCCAAGAGAACATCACATACATCTAATGGGGAAACATCACATAATATCTCATCCTTGAAGGGTTAGATGTCTTATGACAATCAACATTATTGGATGAAATAAATATCTTGTCCCTGGCAAAGCCACCTAATGTTGTATGGTTGCAGGTGTGATGTTGTCGACAATCCCAATTGTTTGATGACCTCTGCTGAGATGAGGTTCTTCTGGTTTCCTCTATCAACAATAAAATGTAGCGAGGTCCCCTTCACCCACATCTGTGAATGAAAAAGGTGCTCCCCCTCTTCAGGATTTGTTGGTTCTTCTAGTTGAATTGTTGTGGTTGCGACAATATCAGTGGGGTCTGTGTCGATGATCTGTCTTTTACCAGTATTTTCAGAATCAGATTCAGAATCAGGGTTCAACTCCTTGTCTCTGATATTGACCACCATTGACTATTTTGAGTGATATTCATCGGTGTTGTGATAGGGGATTTTGTGGAAATCACACCATTTCCTGGTGTCCTTCTTTGTCTTCCCGTGACAGTTCTTTTCCTGTGGCCTGGACAGGTTTTCGGGAGACTGTTTGTCAAGGTAATCTTTATCATACTTTGTTTGTTACGGATTTTCAAACTCGAACTCTCATTTGTTCTGGTGCTTAAATTTCTTCTCGATTTTAATAACACGTAGATAAGAATCACCGAGTGATGAGATGTCCAGAAAATCCATTTCAATTTGGATGTATCTGTGTAGAGCCCCACAGAATTTCAAAACCAAATGTCGTTCAGAGTCTTTGATACCCAACTTGGTGCACAAGGTATGGAAGGTATTGGTGAACTCCATAACTTCTTGGCCCCTCTCTTGTCGCAGTGTGTTCCACCTCATGTATTGGTCCTCATAGTTTCTAATAGGGTAATATTGTTCATTTATCGCATCCACAAAAAAATCCCAAGTGGGCTCAGCCCCATATATTCCAGACTCCTCTATGGAACTTTTCTCCTAGTAAGTTTCCCACCAATGTTTTACATGGGGGAGAGCCTTAAGGAGTATGAAGGTGATCTTTTCCCTATCGAAAAAATTATGAACAGAGAAATAACCTTCTAGCAGATTTAACCTTTTTTCTAAGGAATTTGCATCTATCTGTCCTTCAAATATGGGAATATCAAAATTAACTTGTACCTTGAAAGGAGAGGTACCTCCAAATTGGCCACTTGATGAATACATTCATGTTGTTATTGGCGGGCGTTAAAGGATGTGGGAAAAATTCTCCATCATTTTGTCCCTCTATCGCGTGAGAGCTTGCCCAAGCAACAGATTAATAGAATTGTCTTCTCTATCATTTTTATTTCTTCTGCCATGGAGGGTTTCTTGGGTGTGTGAGAACTATTTTCCTCAAGAAAGACAAGCTCAAGACCCAACTTTCGACACTCGGACCTCATCGGGGACATGCGTTGAAAAACGATCAAGAGCAGCCTGCTCTGATACCACCGATCCAGATTATTTTCAGTATGAAATGAGGAGGATATATAATAAATAAATGTACAGAGATATCTCGGATATCAAATAATATAAAATAAATGTATTAGATATGCAACCATTAACACAGAGATACAGTAATACACAATTTTCTATTAATGAGCGAAAATGTACAAAGACTATAAAAATACCGAGTGAAAGACTCACTATAATGGTGATAGCTTATCTTTGAGAAGAGATGTGTCCGCTACTCGCATTTTCAAGAAGATTATTATACAATGAGGATCCAAAGGAATTTTTTATCATAAATAAAATCCAAAACCCTAACCCCGGAAGATGAAAAGCCAACAAGTTTTTGGACCCCGTTTTGGGTAGTTTGGTGTATCAACTTCCCAGGAGCGTAACTTTGGCATACGATCTTAGTTTGGGGCGCACGGTTTACCGTTGGAAAGGTATCATCGAGGAGATTTATTTAAGGGACTTAATAAGAGGCTTCGACTATCATAGAGAATATAGATCCCAAAAAACCTTCATTTAGGCCCTCAAAATGGCCCCCAAGATAATCACATTGACATGGTTGATGCTCTTGTTTATGGTATAGATTAATATCTGTTGAGGATTGTTGCCTCATATCAGTTGGTGCTGAGAATGCAAGCTGAGTCTTACATATAGAGCTGGTGCTCTTGTAGAGTTGTACTCTATTCAGTTGTTGCTGATAAACCCCAAGGATTGTAGTCAGTAATAAAAAGAAAATTGTACATACATCTTGTGTTCTTTGTGTTCATTGTGGTGATGACTTGT
>SNQJ01S0095353.1:0-12100 GCA_010110895.2 Picea sitchensis | reverse complement strand
TCTGCTCATCTGTGGGGATATATTGGAGCTTCACTTCTCCTTCCTGGACTTTATCTCAAATAAAGTAGTATTTTATCTCAATGTGTTTCGGCCATTCATGAAACATTTGGTGTTCTGATAGCCTTATACAACTCTGATTGTCACAGTGTATTATGGTCGAATCTAGAACCTGATCAAAAAATCCAGAAATCATCTTTCTCATCCATACTGCTTATGTACATGCCTCACATGTTGCGATATATTCTACTTATGTTGTGTTGAGTGAAACAAACTTGTGTTTCCTGCTGCCCCAAGATATCATAGCGGAGCCCAAGCTGAAACACATTCATAAAGTACTCCTTATGTCTTATACACTTCCTGCCCAATCTGAATCTGTGAATCCATGAAGTTGTATATCATTGGATATGGTATATATTAAGTCATAGTTTAGTATCCCATGAATATATGTTAGAACATGCTTTACAATTGTCCAATGCCCATGTCTGGGTTCCACCTGGAACTGGATTAGTGTGTTTACATAAAAGAAAATGTCTAGTCGACTATTTACTAAATACATCAATGACCCAATCAATTGTCAATATAGGGACGGTTCTACTGGATCAGAATCTGAGTCTCTTACCTTTCATATTTCTGTGGTCATAGGAGTGTCCATGGATTTGCAATCCATCATTCCAAACTTCTGAAGAATATTTACTGCATACTTTCATTGTTCAAGTAATATTTCACCACACTTCTGCCATACTTCCAGTCCCAAGTAATAGTGCATGAGACAAAGATATTTCATATCAAACTCAAAAGCTAGTTCCTTTTTACACTGGATGATGAGAGACTCTTCACCTGTCAAGAATAAATCGTCAACATATAGTAGTAGAATCACAAGTGCATTGTTCATGACTTTGTAATAAATATTTGTATCCACATGACTCTTGGAGAAACCAAGTCTCATTAAGTAGCTGTCTATTCTAGCATACCAAGCTCTTGGAGCTTTCTTGAGTCCATATAAATATTTCTTTAGTCGGCAAACATGAGTGTCTATGGAGTGTAATTCAAATCCTTGAGGTTGGTCAATGTACACTTATTCTTCGATTTCTCCATTGATGAAAGTTGTTTTTACATCCATCTAATGTAAACTCTATCCCATGGAAGTAGTAAGAGACATAATGGCTCTAATAGAAGTATATCTGGCAATAGGAGAAAATGTATCATCATAGTCTTATCCCTCCTTCTGGGAGAACCCTCTAGCTATGAACCTTGATTTATATTTTTCTACACTTCTGTCTGTTTCATGTTTGATCATATAGACCAATTTTGAAGTTACTACTGATTTTTCTTTAGGTCTAGGCACAATTTCCCATACATCATTTTTCATGATGGATTGGTGTTCTTCTATCATGGCTTATTTCCATTGTTTCTTCTGAGCTGCCTCTTCCAATGTGGTGGGTTCTTCATCTAGAATCTTTGTCATACATGTTGCATAGCTAGAGAATCTATTGGAATTCTTGCTTTTTCTAAAGGTGCCACTTGCGGCTTTGAGTCTTTATGCTTCTTGTAGAGTAGCTTCAAGCCAAGTTGGATGTTTCTTGGTTTTGGGTACAGTGTCTGAATCAATAGTCTCACATGGTTGCATCAGATGATCAAGTTGTTTTGTTTCTTCATTCTGACTTTCTGGAATACATGTGTTTTCTTCAATGGGCTCTTCATACTCTTCTTATTCTATAGTTTCTTCTATGGATTTCTTGAAATCCATATTTTCATTGAAGGTTACGTCTCTGTTGACTTCAATATTATGTTGTTCTGGGATATAGATTGTATAGTCCTTGTATGATTCACTATATCCCACGAATATGCCCTTCTTTCCTGAGGGCTTTAATTTATTCCTTTTATCCTTGGGAATGTGAAAGTAAACAGGGCATCCAAAGATTCTTAAGTGTTCCACATTAGGTTTCTTTCCTGAGAAGACTTATTCTGGAGTCATATCCTTCAATATGCGGTGAGGACTTCTGTTCTAAACATATATTGTTGTCATGGTTTCTTCCCCCCACAGATACATAGATAAACCTTGATCGTTCAATATTTCCTTCATAGTTTCTTCAATAGATATGTTCTTCCTTTCCACTACACCATTTTGTTAAGGATTATGAAGAATAGTTAGCTCCCTCCTAACCCCTGTCGATTTGAAAAAGGAAACAAATTCCTTGGATGTATATTCTCCTCCATTATATGTTCTCAAGGTCTTTATTTTCTTGTTTGTGAGGTTCTTTATCTCAACTTTGAATTCTTGAAACTTGTTGAATACTTCATCCTTTGCCTTCAAGAGATATAACCAAGTCTTTCTTGAATAATCATCTATGAATATTACATAGTAAAGAGAACCTCTTAGAGATTTGACTGGCATCGGAACACAAACATATGAATGTATTAGATCTAAGATTTCCTTAGATCTATTATTGTTGCTTGAGAATGGTTTCTTAACATTCTTACCAAGATCACATTCTTTGCAAATCCCTTCATGTGTAGACTCTAGTTCTAGTATTCCTTCAACCATATTTTTTAGGAAGGGTAATGCTTGATTTTTTATATGAGCATTCCCTCTATGCCAAATTTCATTGGGATTGACTTCATCATGTACAAGGGATTCAACATTTCGTTCTAGTAGTCTGTATAGTCTTCCTTCACAGGTTCCAATAACTCTAGCATTCTCTATGTTGGAGTCTTTAGGCCAAGATAATACTTTTTCATCTACAAAGGCTATTATGTTTCCTTTGTCTTCTAGGAAAGATATCGATACAATATTCTTTTCTAAGCCAGGTACATATAATACATTGCTCAAATGAACATTGTTACATGTTTTCAATTTGACGGAGGCTTGACCAATTCCTTCGATTGGGTAAGTGTTTTTGTATCCAAGTTCTACCTTGTACAATATCTTGTTTTCATTTAGATTGGACAGTCTATCTTGGTCTCTTTTCATATTCCTGGAAGCTCCACTGTCAATTATCCACATCTCATATTCAAGAGTTCCTATGAGTGTTGAGTAGTGTAGATGATTCATCTTTTCATTCATGATTTATGTTGACTGATAACTGGTCAAGCTTTGATTCAAAATCTCAATATTGAGGTTTCTGCCTTCTGAGAGTGTCAAGAGGTGCACTGGACTAAGGCGCACTAGAAAATATTCTCCTTGAGTAAGGTGTTATCTCCTCAAATAAATTGGTGGGGATTTTTCCTTTTTAGGTGATAGATTGTGGTCCATAATTTATTTCTAAATTTTCGTAGGTGGGTTAGAGAGTCTATTTTCTGTTGATAAACTCAGAAAGAACTTTTGATTTGGTTTGGTCAAGCAAAAGATAGAATCTCAAGTTTCGGTGGTTTAGGCGAGCCTGAAACATGCTCATTAACCACCGAAAGCCTTCGTTCTCGATAGAAAAGAGGGAAAAGCAAAAGCACGGTTAACTACCGAAAATATTTCAATGGTAAAAATGAAAAGCTCGTTCTTTCACACGAGCCAGGTGTCAATTGGCGCAATGATGAAAACATAACCGCCGAAAGCCCATGGAGGTGGTAAGGTATGCATATTCTAGTTGTATCTATCCGAAGATTGATACCATGTTGTCCTTTTAACTGCATTTGTCATTTCAAAATCAAGACTCGACAAAGAAACAGAAATTCATGCATGTTTCCCGACTAACAGAAATGATTAGTCACGTAGCCCCTCACCATCTCTAGTCACGAGTGCACAAATCCATTATGACCCCAATTAATCTCTAATTTGATCTTCATTCATTATCAATTTGAATTCAGGAGTCATTGAGACAGTCTTGAGCCCATGATTTCATCAAGCAAACGCATATCCAGAGATCATATCTCGTTTTTTGTGGTGATCACCGAGTGCAGTTAGAGTTCAGCAGATCGTTATCAAGACAATTGTCATACCATCAAGCCAGGTCGAGTCATCAGGTAGTTCAAAACCCATATTGTTTCAATTTAAATGTACATCTCACCGAAACTCAAAATTTTCGGCATGTTTTCAGTCAGTTTGTTGCCTAAATTCGGTTAGTAATTGAGCTTTGAGATCATAACTTTGAGTCACCCTGTCTCATTTATTTTTCTCTGATTCATACTCCCTGTCACCCTAAATCATAGAGTCTGTGTCTCCCTGGCACAAAGTTTTTCCTAAATCATAGGTACAGTCAGCATTTACTAAATGCTGAAAGTGGGGCCAGTTATAAGGGTTGAATTGGATGGAGTTTGGTACCTTGAGGTGCACCCTGAGGTGGTCAAGTTCTTCAAGCAAACTAGATTTTATACATATTGTGAAAAACTGGTAGATTTTCACCAACAAGTGTCTGAAAGCTTTACTAGCTCGTATGATGGAAGAACAGAAACAGTGGGAAAGGAGTAGTTTGTGGTTGATGAGGCAGCCATAGTTGAGTTCACTGGTCTTCTCAGAATAGGCGATTGTTGGTTCAAATAAACTGTACCTTCAAACATCGAATTTAGATCCTACCTACAACCTCTGCACAAAGATCTTACATGGAAAAAAGACATGCCAATGTCTTATCTGGAACCTAAGTGGAAATCTCTCCTGAAGGCAATATTTGTCTCTATCACCTGTGAAGGTAGATACAATAGAGTCATGTTCTACCACTTCAAACTTTTAAATCACTTCACAGGGAGATCTCCCATCAATTTACCATTTTACTTGCACAAAGCCCTCACAAAAATGGCTAGGTGGGTCAAGGCCAAGCCAACTAAGGTGGAAATTAGATTGTCTCATCAAGGACTCATTACTCTCATTTTCAAAGAGTCATTGAAGAAAAGGCATGTATATTGGAACTAATTCCTCTTATGGAATGAATTTCAAACTAATTGGCAACAACAGGAGAAGGGTAAAAAAGATGCCACTAAGAAGACCATTACTCCTAAAAGCAGTCATAGAAAATGGAAGGGTATCTCACCACCAAGAGATCCGATAGAATCATCCTCTGTTAAAAGAAAAAGAATCAAAAGAAAGCTACAGTTTGAGGGTGAGCAGACCAAGGACCCTATTGAAGCAAGTAACCCTTTAAACCTACCATATAGTGATTCAGAGCTAGAACAGGAGTTAGCAGAGACACAAGGTAATGTACAAGTTGGACCAGTTGTAGACAATTGTCCCAACTTGCCTTCACCAACTCCCCCAGAGGCACATAGTCCACCATTGGAAAAGGCTTCTTCAAGTAAGCCTAAAGCATCTAGGGCACAGAAAATCAATAAACTCTTGCAACGATCTATGAAATGGAAGTCTTGTAAAGAGTTATTAAAAAGGAAAATACAGACTTGACTGAAATAAATGTAGAGCTTTTCAACATAAACCAAAGCCTCAAAGAAAAGCATGATAAGATCAAAGACAGGAACAGGGTGTTGATAACGGAGAACATGAAGCTGTACAGGCAGCTTAGAATTCTGAGGTTGAAATTAAAAGATTCTCAATCGCCAACACAACAGAAAACAGGTTTGGAAACTCTAGACAACTTAGCTACAACCATGGTAGATTTACCACAGTCTTCCACATAGCAAGTTGAAGTTCGAAGATCTACACGAACAAGAGCTGCATCGTCCAAAAGACCTTGAACATTGAGCAAAGAATCAAGGTAATCATTTTTGCAAATTTTGAAGTTTTCTCAAAGATGAAGTTTCGGTGGTTTAGGCGAACAGGACGACTGTTCATTAACCACTTAAAGCATAGATTTCGGTAGTTAATCCACTCAGGAGTCTTCTAGGTTAACCATCAAAAGCCTGTCACTGCAAGAATGACCAAATTTTTGCCCAGATCGAGACTTTTTGAGTTGGAATGGTTTGAAACCTCTTCGAATGGACATTTGGTGACTTGTCAACTCAGATCCAATAGCTATTTTTGATGGATAAGGGAAAGAAGAGGTGTTTCAATCATTTTTGATACCTTTTACAAAGGCAACAAATTAGGGTTTTTGCACACCTCAACAAATTCGAATTTGTATCTCTTGGAAGAATCATCAATCAACCTTGGAAGGCTATTCTGCACTGCACCATGACTCTACAAGATATGAAGACCATGAAATGTTGGATTGACCTCATTTTGAGGATCATTCCATATCTTTTGCAAACTGAATTTTGACTTTCTATCTTTAGT
Organism: Picea sitchensis; assembly: GCA_010110895.2. NCBI lineage: Eukaryota > Viridiplantae > Streptophyta > Pinopsida > Pinales > Pinaceae > Picea > Picea sitchensis. The sequence continues at coordinate 5,949 of SNQJ01S0095353.1, read as the reverse complement.
ATATCTAATCCATACTTTTAGGATCTCAAAACTACATTGTAAATCTATAAAGCTAAAGGTAGAAGATGAACTATGGGTTCAATTTTGAGTTCTATATGCTACTGTTTTGTATGAAAGACACTTTATTTAATATATCATCCTACAAGTTTCTTTCATTTGTTACTGTCAGACCTTCTTTCATCTTTGTCTATGCTTATGAGTGGAATTAGTTTTTTTGTCTCTGTTTAATGATCCTATGGTAACTGTCATCTTACTTTTGATTGTTAAGCAAGAATCACAAGCATATTTGGCTAGTTTGTTGACCCATCATATATATGGTTTTATGTATGTTCTGGTTAACTAATTAGTTTTCTTATCCCTTTGTTATACAAACCTATCTGAAAATAGCTCTTAAAGGCCTTGTGTTGCATGATTATAGTTAAGATTGTCTTGAGAATACAATCCAGAGGTTAAGATATTCATCTTGATCCAAAACCCACACCTATTATTGAGAAAATAGTTTCCAAAAATATTGGGTTACCAGACATCTCTGACTTACAGCCTAAGAGAGTTCCTGGAGTGATAACAAATTGGCATCGTTGCCGGGGAGAGGAGATCAAAGCTCAACTTCCATGGGAGATGACATAGATCCATATTTGATGATAGACAAAGCCTGGACATCATTTGGATTGTAACCATCTATCTAGCGACTCCAATGAAATTAAGTGGCTCTGAAAAGAGCTCACACCAGGCCGAACCAAGAAGGCCCACTGGCAGCATGAGTTCCTGACCCTGAGAAGATCATCAGTAAGGGGAAATCTTTACAAAGACAAGCTTCTGGATCTGCAAAGACATCAAATCCAGGTATTCAAACCGACACTTCTTCTTTCATATCTAAAGGGCCTCTAGTTGAATCCTCTGTTGTTGAAACTCATAGTTCTCAGGAAATTGAAATTATATCTGAAATATTGAAGGTAGAGGAACCTTCACTTTCCTCTAATGTTACAGACTCTGTTTTTGAGCATGATATTTCATCCAATCTTAAAGACGTAATTACAGGATCCCCTTAGCAAAAAGAAACCTCTTCTTCTTCTTCTTTGAATTCCTCACCCACCAAGCCTACAGAGGGTGTTTTCTACACTCATACTAATATGCCTGTTCTTGAAGATATTTTACATGATTTGTCCTCTAAGGGAGAAGAAATATTAGCCTTGTTGCTCGGTCAGTTTTACAAGGCCACTTATTTTTCACCCATCTCTGAAAATTTTTCTCAAAGTGAAGTGAGACAACCATTGTATTTAAACGTAGCCATCCCATCTCAACCTTCATCTCCTGAAAATTCTTCTTCTGTATCAACCCCCAAGACTACCATGGTTGTCCCTTTAACCAATATGGAATAGATTTTAGCAAATAGGTATGCTCCACTTGTCTTGCCCAATCTCTTATCTGCCATGCCAACTGGAGATTATCAAAAATATATGCCAAATTTTACCGGAGCTGGGGATTATACTATTGAAGAACATATAGAAGCTTTTTATGATTATGCTGAAAATATTAACATTTCAGAAGAAGATTTGTGGACGAGAGTTTTTGTGCAGAGTTTGGATGGCCAAGCCCGGAAGTGATTCAAAGAGCTACCGGCAAATTCAGTCACATGTATTGAACAACTAGATGAGGTATTCTTAAAACACTGGGGAGAAAGAATAGATCTACTATATTACATTTCTGAGTTCGGAAACTTAAGAAGAGAAGATGGGGAGTCAGTCTCAGACTTCATCAAAAGATTTAATAGAATGTTTGGCAAGATCCCTGCAGATATCAAAACAAGTGATGCATCGACAAAGATCACATTCTCTGTTGCTTTTGATCCAGATTTTTGTCTAATCCTCAGAGAAAGAAGACCAGCCACACCTGCTTTAATGCAAGATGTTTCCCTCGAAGTTTAATCAAATATTATGGCATCTCAGAAGCTCAAAGGAAAGGTTGAGAGAAATAATTTTGTTGTTGAGCCCCCTTCTTCTTATAATAGTAAAATGGAAAAGATGGCCAAGATGTTGGACAACTTGACATCTGAAATGTCAAAATTGAAGATCCAGAATCAGCAACCAGCAAGGACAAAAGAGACAAATTCCTTTTTCCCTAGAAATTTGAATGCTTTCCCTTATAGAAGGAACAATCAACAAGTATAGATCCTTCAGAGAGACAAGAATGCAGTTGATGATCAGAGAATCAGACCCCCTTTCCAAAATGCAATGTTAGAAGAAGAATAGCAGCCATCTCATGATGAAGTTGAAGAAGCAGATGAGATAAATTGTTTTGGTGACGAAAATGATTCCTCCTTTTTGACACAAGTAGATTATGAAGAAGCCCTAATGGACCAGCAAATTCATGAGGCAATTATTGAAGAATCTTTCTACCTGACGGATGATCAGAAAGGTTATAATTTAAGATCCAAAAATGTTGACCCTAAACCATTGCTCGCTGCTCCTGTGAAGAAGAAAGAAGTTGCTGCCAAGCAGCCCGCTGCTCCTGTAAAATAGACCTCCACTCCTACAAAATAGAAACAGAAGCAATCACAGCCCCCAGCCAAAGAGCAAGTCATTCTCAAAGCTCCTTCCAACGAGGTAAAAGCTTCTGATAAATCAGCATATTCTTTTAATTTCGAATCAGAAATTCAGAAAGTAAAGATACCTATGCCATTGACCAAACTCATGAAGAATGATATTTGCAAGTCTGCCATCTTGAAGTCCCTTGAACCAAAGACCTCTTCATCTGCTGATTTTGTAAACTTACAAGATGACAAGCCAACAGTAACTATAGGGCCTATGATAGAAGACCGAGATGATTCTTGTCCACCATTCTATATATCCCTAAATGTTCATGATAAGATCCTCCACAATTGCTTGCTTGATTCAGGAGCATCACATAATCTTATGCCCAAAGAAGTGATGGATGAGCTTGGGCTTGAGGTCACCAAACCATATCATGATCTCTTCTCTTTTGACTCTAGGAAAGTCAGATGCCTTGGCCTCATAAAAGACCTTGTTATAAACCTTGCCCAATTTCCAATGAGAAGCATGGTAATGGATGTGGTGGTTGTTGATATCCCACCCAAGTTCGGACTCCTCTTGTCTCATCCATGGAGAAAAAGGTTAGTAGGTACCTTGCAGATGGATCTTTTGTATGCTACGATCCCGATGTTTGGAGGAGAGCTAAAAATACTTTACAAAGAGAATTAACTTGCCTACATCATCAGCGATGCAAACAATTCTGTAAATCATCCTATTTATGTTGTGGATACAGACTTTGGCTCGTGCATTCTTCAAATAGATGATTCTCAATCAACTCCTATGTAGCTTGTGAAGCCCACTGAATAGAAAACCGATGATAAGGGTGTTCCAGTTTGGACCATGTATTTTGATGGGGCTAGTACCAAAGATTCAGTAGGTGCAGGGGTAGTTTTGATTTCTCCTTCGAAGGAGACTATACATTTGTCTTTTAAGCTCAATTTCAAAACTACTAACAACATAGCAGAGTATGAGGCCTTGTTGTTGGGATTAAATTCATCTAAGGAGATGGGGATAAGAGGATTAAAGGTGTATGGAGATGCGGACCTCATCATACAACAAGTAAACAGTACTTTCCGAGCAAAACATGTCAGATTGAAAGCCTACAGGGATGAGGTATGGAAAATTAGAGATTCTTTTTCCATTTTTGAGATTTCTTATATACCCAGAGAGATGAATCATCTTGTTGATTCCCTTGTTTTTTTAGCCAGCATGTTTATCCCTCCCATGCCCCCTAGGCTCAATTATGAAATCCAAGTCAAATATAGGCCATCTTTGCCCGACAATATTAAATACTGGAAAGTTTTTGAAGATGATGATGAACTTAATAGAGTTCTTCATGTGATAGATGATTTTTCTGATATGCACGTTGACCAGCAGAATATAAATGTAGAGGAATCCTAGAAGCCTAAGCTAAAACAAAAATTGGGTCAGCATGATATTTTTCAGCTACCTAAGAATTATATACCTCGGGGTTTGGTACCTCTCGAAAACCTATTTGATCACAACGATGTCCCCTACAAGCCAGATAAAAAGGAGAAAGAGCCTGTTGTTCATGAGCACAACATAGGGAGCGAAAGCCAACCTAAATTCATATATCTGTCCTTTGAATTGACTGTTGATCAGAAGTCCAAATATTGCATCATTTTGAAAGAATTTTCTAATGTTTTTAATTGGAAATATAGTGATCTGAAGAATTATGACCCTGATATCATTCAACATAAGATCCCTCTTGAAAAGGACATCATCCCTTTCAAACAAAATCTCATACCTATCAGTCCTCTTCTTTTACCTGTGATTGAAAGAGAAATCAAAAAGCTTCTTGATGCTAAGATCATAATCCCTTTGAGATACTCTAAATGGATTGCAAATCTAGTGGTGAGAAAGAAAAATGGTGAGGTGAGGTTATGTGTGGACTTTAGAAACCCAAATAGATGCTCTAAGAAAGACAACTATCCCCCACCTAAAATGGAACATTTGTTGCAAAGAATTTAAAGGGCTACTTTTATGTCTTTCCTAGATGGTTTTTTCAGCTATAACCAGATTTCTGTCCATCCTGATGACCAAGAGAAGACTGTGTTTACTACTCCTTGGGGTACCTTTATGTACGCCAAAATGCCATTCGGATTAATGAATGTCAGGGCCACATTTCAAAGGGCCATGGACATAGCTTTCATGGGTGAGAAGGACAAGTTTGTCCTCATCTATCTTGATGACATCACAGTTTATTCCAGCAGTCATGAGGAGCATATAAAGCATTTAAAAAGAGTGTTTCTGAAGTGCAGGCAGTTCGGAATCTCATTGAATCCCAAAAAGTCCCATTTTACTCTTAGGAAAGGTAAGCTCTTATGCCACATTGTCTTAGCAGAAGTCGTGAAAATTGATTCAGCTCGAGTGGAAGCAATTTAGAGGTTGTCCTTTCCAAGGTCGAAAAAGGATATCCAATTGTTGCTCGGTAAGATTAATTTTGTTAGAAGATTTGTTCCAAATTTCGCCGAGCTAGTAAAACACATAACATGTATGTTGAAAAAGGGGTCCAAGATAAAATGGACAGACAACACAAGGAATTCATTTCAGGATATCAAACAAGCTATCACGGAATCCCCAACTCTTATCAATCCAGATTACAGCAAGAGTTTCTACATTTTCTCCTTTTCTTCTTATGACACAGTGGCAGCAGTTCTGCTACAGAAAGATGATGACAATATGGATCACCCAGTTGCTTTCTTCAGAAAAACACTCAGAGATGTTGAACTAAGGTATGATCCTATTGAAAAACAAGCCTATGCTCTCATAAAAGCTTTAAAAGCTTTCAAAATTTACATCCTCCACTCAAAAGTCATTGCATATGTTCCTTCACCCTCCGTGAAAGATGGTTTGACTCAGCCTGATATTGATCGAAAGAGAGCTAAATGGATTGCAAATTTGATCGAGTTCAACATTGAAGTGAAGCCCACCAAATTGGTAAAAGGCCAAGGCCTTGCTAAGCTTTTAACGGAGGAAAATCATGAGCTGCTGGACATGAATTTCATAGGAGAAAATTCAGCGAATTTGCAGACGGAGCTGGTAGCATATGGACAACATAACAATCAAAAAGTGGCAGAGCATTTGTCCTCTTGTGAATTGTACTTAGGTATTATACATTTTTTGCAAAAGCTAGAAGTTCCTCCTGAACTCAGCATGACTCAAGCCCAAGCCCTTAAGCTCAGAGCCATCAAATTTTGCATTTACAATAATCTGTTATATTGGAAAGACCCTGTTGGTTTACTACTCAGATGTTTAGACAAAGAAGAATCAGTAGAAGTTATACATCAGTTTCACTCAAGTGTTTGTGGAGGTCATCATTACTGGAAGACCACAGTTCATAAAATTCTAAGGGCTAGATACTATTGGCCTTTTCTTT
>SNQJ01S0095352.1:49488-78090 GCA_010110895.2 Picea sitchensis | reverse complement strand
AATAGAAGAACAAGAGAATAAGTTGAAGCAACAGAGGGCCAGAGAATTATTTGTCGAAGTTGAAAGAACACAAGAAAGTTTGAAGAACCTATCCATGAAGGAAAGAAGTGCATTCACCCCGAAAATAGTATTACCGTTGAAACCGGTGGAAGACCCTCAATAGTGAGAAGTTACTACGTTAAGGGAAGAAAATAATAAGAATGGAAAGAGGAACCCAGAGACTCAGATCACACGAAAGAAGGCTAGAAAGCTCAGTAAGAAGAAAGAAAAATTAGAAAAACTACAGAAAGCTATAGAGAAGACTCTAGAGAGGGTAGGCTTGTAGAATTTGAACCTCGCCAAGATAGCAGAACAACATAGAAAGCCACTTCTCCACGATGAAGCTATATGACCGTTGGAGGTGTCTCGATGCTCTGGAACAGTTAGAAATGTAGTTAGTGCCGAAAATATCACCATTGGACTGTTGGGACCGCTCCATAATGGATGGAATCATATTGATTAAGGCATTTCAACCCGTTCAAGGAATTCGTTACGACGTTGCTTATTCAGTCCATTGAATGTTGCATCGGGACCACTTTTTTCAAACTGAGATATCTGAGCTAACATAGACATGATTGCATACTGCGTTTTGTTTTATAGACCTCACCATTGATTCGATTACCTTGAGTATTTGTTTTCCTACCTGAGTTATTTCATCACGAGTGTGCATGTCGGGCGAATGTAGAACAATAGAGAAGTCTATGGAGGAGATATGAATAGACCTTATGACTAATAAATTCATGTCTACAAGAGTACAGGAATCGTCAATGGGTGGATTGCAAGCATCCCCCTTGAATGGACTTCGATCTAGGCCATCCTGAACTGCGACAGAGAAAATAAGAAAGCATTGTGACGATCTAGCGAACGCGAAGCAAATCCCGTTGGTCTTGCCTGAGTACATCCTGCCTTTGGTTGGCCTAGTTAGTCATGACAATGTCCCATGGGATTTTGAATACACACTCATCACTGCGTACCTCTCAAAGGGGATACGCGCAGTTGGACCACAGTTGGGATTGATCCCAACTCTCAAGATAAGTGATTTCAACCTCGGCAACAAGAATAATTATGTGATGCTCACACCACATAAGTACCTAAGGAAGACAACTGGGAAGAAGCCCAAGATATTCCCCCAGTCGTGGATCAAGGAGATCACGAAATCGACAATATTAAGCATGATGAAGATCCCCCACTTTGGCCGACATCAGGAGGTTAATGCATGCGTTAAACTCCTCCTATCATGCTTCCATGGAGGGCACATGTGGTTAGATAGGCGCATCACTGTGGATCCGACATTGATCCACCTGATCACTGGATTGAGCTTGCAAGGACCAAACCCTCACCAATTCTACCTAGGAAAGACATCAGATCGCTTCTTGGACCAGTGCATAAAGGAGGCGTATGGAAATGTGGAGAAGGGAAAGTGAGGCTACAAGGTAGCCTCCATCCAAGATGGCACAGTGCACCTAGATTTTCAGCTGATAGCAGGTAAGCTCGTTAGAAAGAACCTCCCTACACAAGTCACAGGATTTGTAGTTGACCTCGCAGGGAAGTGTGTTGAAGGGATGCAGATGAACTGGGTGAGCTACCTTGTCAATGAATTCGAGAAGGAATTTCGCGAAGCGCAGGACCAAGGCTATGAATTTCACTTCAGTTGGTTGTTGATTCTCATTTCATTTGTCGCTTGGGAGATGACGAAGGAAGTGACATTTCCATAAGTTGAGCCATCAGAACCATTGGCCACGAGGTTAAACACCTTTTGGTATATGACTGATATGGAAAAGAAGTGGCAGTCGAATGTTGTCTTCCACACCTACTACTTACCGCTGAAGCGGACCATTGAATCCTTCCCCCGAATAACGCCGAATAAACTCCATCGATTCAAGCCACTAGCGAAGTTCCATGCAGACCGACACTTCATCTATATCACCATGCGTGGGAATGAAAGTAAGGAGGAGCTGTAATATTACTACAAGTTGACTGAGGAAGACATGGAAGAGATCACTAAGGAATGGCTTGTAGAATTCCTTGTACCAATGGAGGATGCAGAACTCTCCGACCCTGATATCATCAGAAGCCCATTAGTCACCCGGGTCGAACATGATGGATAGAGTAGCACCAAGAAAAAGAAGAAAAAGGACGAAGTCCAAGACATAGAAAGTGATGAGAAGGATAGTTCTTCAGAGGAAAATGTGCCTGACTCACCTGCATGAAGAGGAGGAGAGGAAGTAAATGAAGAAGAGGAAGGGGAAGAAGAAAAATAGGAAAAAGGTGAAGCTACATCATCGAAGGATCCCCTTACAGAGGCCGAGACATCAAACAAAAGGAATTTTTCTCCCCTGAAACCCTCAGCACAGAAGAAATCCTGAGCCAATAAGCCTCAGTCACAAAATGTGCTTACAGTAGATGATATCTAGCTCATCATCACAGTTGTAGAAGATTCCTTAGAGGATATCCTGCAGATACATGAAGCGAAGCAAGAAAAACTCTATGACATGATTGAGAAAGAATTGAAAAACATCCATCAAGCTATCCTTAGAAGAGAATGTATAATTGGAGGATGAGCCCACCCAACTACGCAGATTAGCAGATGAAACAGAGACTCAACTTCGTCAAGTCTAGGAAGAAAAGGAGAAGGCCACAGAGGCCTTGAGGAAAGAAAAGGAGGAAGCCTTAGAGCAACTTCGGGCTGCGTAGCAAGATAAAGATGACCTTCGAGCAAATTTCGAAGAGGAAAAAGAGAAAATCCAGAAGGAGAAAGACCAGTTGCTTGCAGAGTAGACCGTAGTCAGAGAGGTTGTGAATAGAGCACTTCACTTTGTGTTGGGCCTGGAACAGATGGAAGATGAGACAGCCAAGATCCAAGTGGAGAATCTCGCCCAGGCTATTCAACAACTTCAAGCAAGAGTAGCAGAGCTAGAAATTCAAGCAGTGTCGAGCACTCTGCAAGAAGTTCAGGATCAGAGGGAAGAAACTATCAAGAGCATAGTAGAAATAATTAGGGTGTTGGCCTCATAATGATAGGAACTAAGTGAAAGAAGTGTGCAGACCTATGAGCGCCTTGAAGAAGACCCAGAGTTGAGGAGATTGGAGGCACAACTCTAGGAGGCGAAGCAGCAAATGTCGATTGTACAAGCGCAGCTGAAGCTGCTTAGTGCAGTGGAGAATATGAAAAGGTCATAGAAGAAATGCGTAGTTCAGAAACAGATCACTGCCATCCAGAGTAGAGTTATGGAAGTGACACAGAGACTCCAACTGGTGCGGGATGAAGCTTGCACACTCTTCGAAGATATCAAGGGACAAGGATCACAGTTGGAACATGTAGTCATGATAGTGGAATAATGCTTGGAAGGGCTTGTCACCGATAAATTACTTCAGGAGTTTGTTGAGCAGGAGGCTCTGCCGAAGTAGCAAGTCGAGGCAGCTCGAGCTAATATCGAGGCCTTTGAAGCAGAGTTGCCTAGATTGGAGTAACTTGGGATGAGTCACAAGTGATTATTGGGGGCATGTTGGTCCTCAACCAAGTTTTGAGGAAACGTTGGTCATGTTTGACCATTTTTGGGACTTTGACAGGCTGGTCAAAGATGAAGCAACCAGGCGAAGTGGAGATCACGGGATCTCACTCATTTTACGGGCATTTTGGGGTTTTAGGGTTTATTTAATGGGTATGGGATGTCAGCCCATGGGTCTTACCCATGTTTAAGCCCCTTTTGTGATATAAAAATAAGTATCTAGGCGATGTAAGTGGTGGTGGTAATTGGCTTAGTGCATGAATAGTAGCTTTGTGCATGAATGTGTTGAGGCTTGCAGAGCTAAGTGAAAGCGTTCTTATAAGTGCTTCGTGTAGACAGACTGTGCAAGGATTTTTTCTTTGATCCAATTTGGGGAAGGAGGATTTGGTGAAGTGTGCACAAATATCCTATCCTCTGTGGATTTGGATCCATTTCTTGCTACATGTAATAATATTGGAAGAGACTAATAAAGAAGAAGAAGAGTTGGTGGATGTAGCCCCACACCGGCATGAACCACATATATACTGTGTTGATTTTCTTTGTGCAATGTTGTTCATGTTATTTATGTCTCTATTTGCTTAGTGTATTGTTCTCTATGTATGATAGACAGATCCATGAATGCTTAGTGTTTATGATGTGAATGAATGTTGGATATACTCTGATTATAAGTGCTAAATGATTAGATGTACTTAATCTTGATTACTATTGTGTTGGTCTATAATTAGGGTTAATCTGTGATGTGAATAAGAATCATAAATTAATGTATTTTATTGGCTAAGTTCTCTTTTAAGTTTTGTAATCATAGATCTGTGTCCTAGCTAGGTTGTAGACACCTGAGTCCTGCAACCCCCCTGCCTCTACCTCGGGTGAGACTTCATCTTCTTCGTAGGTGTTTCTGAAAGGGCTGATAGTTAGGGTTTTTTTGGTGTGTTGTTGAAGCGTTGAACCCTGGGTCTACCCCTGTGCCAACATTCACTCACTAGCCTCATTTATCATCTTGTATCAAAACCCTTCTATCCACTTCCTGCGACCATAACACGTTATTTTTTCAGTTCGTCCTCAAACTTGAGAGCTTAGTCTCTCTTCTTTGCTTTTCTTCATAGGTCTTCCTCTTCCCACCATGCCTTCCCTTCTTTCCTTCCTCAGCAAGATTGCATGTCGCCCAAATTCCCAGTTCGTGGTTAGGTCTGAAAGCCTTACAGATGGGTTCTCTGCCCCATCCCCTCATTAACTCTTGAGGAGGTATTCCCACCTACCAGCCTGACTGTAATTCATCCCTGGGTCAGAGGACTATTCTGGTCCTAAGAATTTAAATACAGCAAGGTACTGGTTTGGTGGGGGTTATCTCAACCATTCATGGTTACCCTTACCATATATTTCATAACATCTATGGTCTATCTTGGAAACCCACCTTTCAATAGTTATGAAACACTTATCCATTTTCTCTTAACAAAATAAATTACATTCATTGTCCTTTTATACAAAGGTTCATCAAACCAAACATTCACACATATCAAGTTTTCCATAGTCTCTAGGCCAATATAGTTATATTTACAAACTGGGGGAAACAGGGGTGTTACAATCCCCTCCCCCTTAAAGTAACATCATCCTCGATGTTCTATCTGTCAATGTGCTTTGTATATACAAAAGTAAACAAAAATGGATATGCATGTCTCATGGCATCCTCCATTTCCCACATAGCTTCATCTGGGACAAAGTGTTTCCACTGCACCTTGACCTATGCAATGGTTTGGTTCCTGAGTGAGGTTTCCTTCTTGTCTAGTATGCATTGAGGTTCTAGTAGGAATTGTTCCTCGGGCTCCACTTGAATCACAGACCAGTCAATTATATGATTAGAATCATGTATACATTTCTTCAATAATGAAACATGGAAAACATTATGTGCCTTCACTGTGGGAGGGAGTGCTAGCCTATAGGCTACAGGTCCGACTCTATCTAAGATTTCAAAGGGTCCATAATACCAGGGTTCCATCTTGGCACAATCTCCCATTCTCAGGGAAATCTTCCTGGTTCTAATTTTGAGATAGACATGGTCTCGTGCCTTGAACTCTCTAGGAGTTCTCTTTCTATCGGTGTAACTCTTCTATCTATCCTGAGAAATTTTCAGATTTTTCTTAATATGAATCACTTTTTGTTCCATTTCTTTCAGCATGTCAGGTCCGATTGTAATTCTATCCACTGGATTACTCCAGCTGATTGGAATCTTGCACTGTCTACCATAGAGGGATCCAAAAGGGCTCATCTTCAATGACTCTTGATAACCGTTTTTGTAAGAAAATTATACCAATGGCAGGTAGTATTCCCACTTCTTAGAATGATACATTACATGCATCCTTAACATGTATTCTAATATTTGGTTCACTCTTTTTGTCTTCCCATCCGTTTGAGGGTGATAGGTTGTGTTAAACAACAATTTAGTCTCAAAACCAACCATTAAGGATTTCCAAAAGCTTGAAGTAAATTTTGTGTCTCTGTCAGATATAATATCCCTAGGCATGCCTGCAGTATAAATATCTCCTTCATGAAGATATTGGAAATATCTATTGCCTTGAAAGTTGACTTGACTGGAATGAAGTGAGAAGACTTGCTCAATTTGTCCACCACTACCAGGATGGCATCATTTTGCTTGGCCGATTTTGGTAATCCGGTAATGAAATCCATGGAGATGGTTTTTGATTTCCATTTTGGAATTGGTATAGGTTGTAACAACCCTACTGGGTGTTGGTGTTCTTCCTTAACTTGATGGCATTCTAGACACTTATCTAGATAGTCATCTAGGTCATTTTTCAATCCAGGCCAATAGAATTGTTTCCTAGCGGTCGTGATCATTTTCTGATAACCTGGATGACTAGTATATGGTATCTTGTGTATTTAATCCATTATGAACCAATGCAATTCATGACAACTTGGAATATACAATATGTTTTTGTAGGTCAGCAGACCTTCAACAATCATCTGATATCCTTCATACTTTAGCCTTGTGGGCGCTTGCTTTAGGTATGACATCGCGGTCTTGAAAAATGCATATTTTTTCTTGTGCATTCCTGACTCTCTCCCTAACATACATTTCACATGTGCTTACCGCTTCCAAGTGAATCATTTTTACACTTCTTCAAAGGGCATTGACCACCCTATTTTCCTTTCCTTTGATGTGTTTGATTTCGAAATCAAACTCACTAAGGAGATCCATCCACCTAGATTGTATAGCATTGAGTTTCAGTTGATCAAATAGGTGCCTCAACTCACAATGGTCCATCATAAGTACAAATATCCTATCCAGGAGGTAATGCCTCCACATTTTTAAAGAGGTCACTATGGAAGTCAACTCTAGATCATGGGTCACATTATTTTTTTCATGTTCATTCAATTTTCTGGATTTGTAGAAAATTACACACCCTTATTGCATAAGGTCTCATCCCAGTACTTCCTTATAGGAGTCTATACACACGAGGAAGTCATCATTAGGTTCTGCAATATTCAATATGGGTGCATAGGTTAGAAGGTATTTTAGTTCTTGAAATATTTCTTCACATTTTGATGTCTAAGTGAATTTAACCCCCTTTTTCTGAAGGGTAGTGATTGGACAACCAATCTTGGAAAATCCTTTTATGAACCTTCTATAGTATCTTGCTAATCCCATAAAGAAACCGATATCAAATGCATCCTTTGGGGTAGGCAATTCCATGATAGATTTGATCTTGTTAGGGTCTACTACCACTCCTTCTTCAGAAATAACATGGCCTAAGTAATGTACTTGCTTCTGGAAAAAGTAACACTTTATAAACTTAGCGTAGAGTTAATGCAATCTTAGTACTTGAAGCAATAATTTAAGATGTTCTTCATGCTCCTCTCTATTCTTGGAGTATATTAGGATATTATCAATGAAAACCAATACAAATCTGTCTAGGAATTTGTTGAGTACATTATTCATAAAGCACATAAAAGTGGTGGGGGCATTGGTTAATCCAAATGGCACCACCACAAATTCATAGTGACCATGTCTTGTCCTAAAGGTTGTTTTATCGATTTCTTCATCCTTGATTTGGAATTGATGGTATCCATACCTTAAGTCAATCTTAGAGAAAATGGAAGCACCCCTTAATTGGTCAAACAAATCATCGATTATGGGTAAGGGATACTTTTTCTTTATGGTTGTCTATAGTCTATTCACATTCGGAGTGTGCCATCTTTATTTTTCACAAAGAAGGTGAGTGCTCCCCATGGAGACACACTAGGTCGGATATAGCCTTTGTCCATCATCTTCTTTAGATGTAATTTGAGCTCAACTAGATCTATTGTACTCATCTTATAAGGTGTTCTAGACACTAGCACTGCTCCTGGTACAAGGTCTATGAAGAATTCAATGTCTCTTCTCGGAGGTAGACCCGGTACCTCTTCTAGAAACATGTCTTTATACTCTCTTAATATGGGGTGGTCCTCTAGGTTTGGTTTTTCATCCTCAATAGATTCCAACACTTGTATTGCATATATAGGACATCCCTTCCTACAATACTTTTTCATTTGAATGGATGATATTCGTCTCACTAAGACATGCCTTTGAATCTCTTGGAGGGTTATTTTTCAACCTTCTTCATTTTCACACTCCAAATTTTTATGGTAACAATCCAACTTGGTTTTATAAGTGGCTAACCAGTCCATACCAACCAACGGGTCTAAGATCCTAGGGGAAGTATGTTAAGGGTCGCTTGGGTGGGTAATCCATACATAATGAATTGACAAGTTGGTATGACCTATGCTACTTTTCTTTTGGTTCCAGTGGCTAGTTGTACCAACCATGGCTTAGCATGTCTAATTGGTTGAATTTTACACTTATCAACATTCTGAGGGGCCACATAACTCAAATTAGAACCATGGTCAATTAAAATAGAAACTAGATGGTTGGCAATCATACCTTCCATCTCCACCACTGAGGCTTGGTGGTCGGCTTGGTTATTATCCAAGGCTACATAAATCTGTGGAATGATCCTAGCCACATCATTGACTATGGTAGCTTCTTGGATATTGTAGACTCTCCTACTATTCTATTGTCTGTGTGGGAAATCCCTCAGCAAATGTTCTTCTCCACAACCCCAACATTTCAAGGGTTCTTTCTTTGGGTTATCAGTCTTTCCTGGGATTGCTCCAAAATATTTATTTCCACTCTGGGAGGTGAAATTTTTCTAATACACACTTCTAGTAGGAAGGCTCATCCTATAATCCTTCCCATAGTTCTTAAATCTTGAGGATTTTGAACCCCTTCCTCTTGAATCTCGGCCTACTCTTATTCTTCCAGTCCTCGCGAGGTTCTTTCTGGCTCCCAAACTATTCATAACAATATCTTGCCTTCTGGATAGTGTCTTCTAAGGTATTTGTCTTTTCAAACTCAATCCTATCCCGGTAGGTCTGAGGTAACCCACTAATAAATCGTTTCACTTTTACCTTTTCATCATTTATGTAGGGTACATACCTTAGAATCTCAAGGAATTTTTTGACATATTCCTCTATGGTGAGTTATCCTAGCCTAAGTTCATAGAACTCCTTAGTCTTCCCATCAAAGTAACTCTCTAAAAGATACTTTGTCTTGAAGTATTTCTCAAACTATTTCCATGACAATTCCTTCTTATGTATTCCTTTCACATTCCTAACGTCTTCCCACCAAATGGAATCCTTTCCATTCAGGTTGAAGATGGCTATTCGAGCCTTCAAGTTTTCAGAGTAGTCATGGACTCTGAAGTACTTATTTAAAACAAGTAGCCAAGATTTTGCCTCTTCCCCTTTCTCAATATCTCCATTGAAAGAGGGTGGTTTGTCTTTCTTGAACTCTTCAACATCATGAATTTTGGAATGCTTTCACTTCTTTCCTTTCCTTTGAGAATGTGAGCTAGTTTTTCTACTAGAATATCCCTCGGAGTTGTTGGTTTCCTCTCTAGAGGACTCTCCCGACGAGCATCTCCTACCTCTAGGTTGGACCTTCCTTGAGGTACTCCTCCTAGTGTGGCCACTTATGGGACCATCTTTTCATATCTTAGGTGGACTTTGACTTATCTTCGTATGACGTCGATCCACCTGACTAGTTGTGGGTCCATTCTGCAGCTGCCTCTATATATCGGATAAGCTCTACATCAAGACTACATTCATTTCTGTTTGTTTTTCTTGATCCTTTATCAATCTCTCATTGTCATCCTTGCAACTTCATAAATCGACCATGAGGCTCCTTACAGTTTCATCCAGATCTGGAGGGGTTCCCACCGCCCTCCTTTCATCAGATTCTTCATCTCTATTGTGGGATCCATCCCCCACTTCATGGTGCATCACAATCCTCTATACTTGTATTTTTCCCATGATTTACTGACTGCTTGAGTGCTGAAAAAACACTTACTGTTATCCAACATTCTATTAGTTTATGAACAACACACAATTCATATTTCTTAACTACACAAATACAATAGAAAGTTTCATTCTTTTCTTTAGTAAAGTTTTAAGCAGACTCATTAGGAAAGAAGTAGGATAGGGTGTCACCCTTAAAATTCATTTAAACATGGTTTTTACATGACTCATCCATCAACCCAAGTAGGAAAAGTGTTGTAACCATGCTTTGATACCAATTTGTAACACACCCGACCCCTAAATTCTCTTTTAAGGGGTGGGCATCATAATTTTGTTTACCTTAACTATCCCAAATCCTAATTCCAAGATTTATATCACATCCTTCTCGTCCAAAACTCTCCAGCTACTGCCTCCACGCTCAAATCCAAGCTCTAGACTGGAAAATATGCCCTTCCCAAGTTCTTTCGGATCTTATTGGTCAAAGGCCATGTGGTGCCCACGTGGATCCACCTCACATGTATTATCTCCAAGTTACTCCATCCACCATTTGATCCCATGACTAGACTCAGTATTCATCTAACACGCAGGCGTCTAATACGCAGTCCAACAAGGAATTATACACTTTGGTGCTTCGGCACTGAATGCCTCTTCATTGTCTACACACGAGACCTCATGTATTCCCTAACTCCCGAAGTCCCATAAGCTTGCCACATATCTCTGGCCTTCAAGCCTTTTGGTCTATCTATAATTATACACCCCAAATCCTTCGGAGTCTCGAAGTCCCAGAATTCTGGTCACTTCACCAACCACTTTGGATAGGCAGGCACGTACCAGGGGCTAACACGTAGAAGGCATAGGAGTGACATGTGTCAATTTCCAATAGGAATATAGGGTCTATGAAAAGTACAAATTGAGATGACACATGGCACATCAATCATGGGTCAACATCAACCTAGTGATGTTGGCTTTCCAAATTACACCAGACTCACAGCCTTCTAACATCCCTCAAATCTCACGATCAAGATCCGACCACGTAGATCCATAGATCCATGACTCACATTACTTTGCGAATCCAGCCTTCGAGGGTTTTGTAATGCAAATTCCTCTTTTCTCTCGAAGTTGGTTAGCACCAAGCTAACCACAACCTAGATCTGACGGTTAGGAAAATTCTCGAAGCGTCCTCGAATCGACGTCTCTCATCACTTCAAGATTTGGAGCTTATTGACACACCACACCTCAAATCCCCCAGAGTTCCCAGTCTTCAGACTAAAGGATCTAGTGCCATGCGTCCCTTGTATATCGACATATGAGAGGGATCCTAAAAGATATGAGGATCAACGGTCCTCATTACTTCATGACTTCAGCCTTCGGGGGGTTTGGCTTTACTTCCATTCCATTCTCCCGATGTAGGAATTCGTCGAAGTACCATGTGCGGGTCCCTCCTCCTGAATGATCGGATGATAAGCAGGGCTCCTAATGATCTCCCCAATTATACGGCTCTCCCTACTTTGTAACTTCAGAATTTGGGGAGTTTGATGCTATAACATCTCTATTCTCCTAAAGTATAACTTCGCCGAAGTCATCTTGATGTAGATCCAATGGCTGAGGAAACCCCCGAGAATTCTTGATCGTTGGCTCACACTACTTTCCAACGGGGAGTTGTATCCCGGTCTAGTTAGTAAGATAGGTTCATCGAACCACTAGGGAACCCTCCCAACATTGGTCAACCTTATAGGTAGCTGTAACACTCGGTCGCCTTCAGCTAGTTTGTGACTATTAGGGTCGACAATACTCCGAAGTCCCAGACTTCCAAAGCTCCGGAGCCAGAAGGATTTATCTCCCTTAGGCTTAGCATAGGGTTCTTGGGTGTTGGTCATATGGATCCTTCTAAACTCTCATGAGTTAAACGTGAATATCTTCATCATAAATTTGTTAAGGACTTGGGCATGATATCCTAGTCACACAGCAAGGAGTCTGAAGGAGATATCCTCTTCAAACCGACAGGGTTAGATTGACGTAATGCTTTCTATCTCGGCCCTTCTATAGGTTTACATCCCAAGATGCCTTGAAGGCTAAGCTGGGGAATATAGACAATCAATCAGAAGCATAAGTTCACAAGAATAAAAATGCATATGCATAGCTTGACCATTCAATACATCAACCATTTATAAACATATAAATACATGCATTCATCCATTATTCCATTTCAATGCACAAAGTATGAAAATACTTATCAGATCCAGAAGACGTGATGTGATTGTTGAAAGGGGTGCATGTTTCCACCCAACCATAGGCTATGTCACTCCTAACGGATTTATCACTGGCCACCCCTGAGCTAGATCATGATGCTCTGAGAAAGAATCCTTTATTTTGGTTGAGTGACAGTTAGCGACAGAGGTTACTCTCCTCCTCCCACGGGATCTTGGAAACAGGTTTTCTCTATACCAAGAAAGGAGGTCTTCCTGATTACTTCCTTAGTCACTCACCAGCCTCGTTTATCATCTTGTATCATAACCCTTCTAGCCACTTCTTGCAACCAGAACACATTAATTTTTCAGTTCTTCCTCGAACTTGAGAGCTTAGTCTCTCTTATCTACTTCTCTTCACAAGTCTTCCTCTTCCCACCATGCCTTCCTTTCTTTCATTCCTCAGCAATATTTCTTGTGGCCCGAATTCCCAGTCTATGGTCATGTCTAAAAGCCTTAAAAATGGTCTCTCTACCCCATCCCCTCATTAACTCTTGAGGAGGTCTTCCCACCTACTAGCCTAACTGTAATTCATTCCTAGGTCAAAGGATTGTTCTGGTCCTGATCAATTAAATCCAGCAAGGTACTGGTTTTGTGGGGGTTATCTCAACCATTCATGATTCCCCTCACCATATCTTTCATAGCATTTGTGGTCTATCTTGGAAAACCCCCCTTTCAGCAGTTATGCAACACTTATCCATTTTCTCTTAGTAACATAAATTACATTCATTGACCTTTTATACAAAGGTTCATCAAATCAAACATTCACACATATCGAGTTTTCCATAGTATCTTGTCCAATATAGTAATATTTACAAACTGGGGGAAACAGGGGTGTTACATTTACCTTTTGTCTTCAAAAATATCTCCAATCTTTTCTTTTGACTTATTATCTTGCTCTATATTGTGTGTTAATTCTTCATTCATTTATTTTTGGGATATCAATAAAAGGTTTTTTTTTTTTCAGTCTTCTATTTTTCACTCTACCTCCTCAAGGAGGATATCAACGTTCTCAATTATATTTATGACCTCCTTTTAACATTTATTCCTTCTAATTATAAATTTAAGGGGTGGCGTTATCCATCAATCTCTTTCCTCCTTCAATTACTTCTTACATTTGTAATTTTACCTCATCAATGCTTATAGAATCCTTGACCTTTTGAAAATTTTCCTCTTCAACTCTTTTGGTAGTCCCCTTATTTATGATCCTTAATTAAAATTTAGATTGAACATGTTTTTTTATCTTCCTTTAATATCTTAACATATTTAAGTAGTGATTGATTGTGGTTTCATAATTTGGAATTTTTTTCATTGTTTCTCACAATTTCTTACTTGGAGAATGGATCGTCCTTCTTCATAAGATCTTCTTTATTTTGTCTTTATGCTTCACAACTTGTATATTTCAACATCTTTCTTCCTACGTTTTTATTTTGTTCTCTTCAATTTATCTTTGGATTTTGTTTCTATTATCCATGTATTTGAGACTGACTTTTCTATTTTCTATATTGGATACATATTTTTCTTTTGAGGTATTTATAACCATACTACCACTAGAAAACTTCATCTTTTAAATATACATCTATAATATATTTACCTTCCTTGATCCAAAATGGATCACTATATAATTTATAATCTATTTTGGTACTTTATGGGTATAAAAAAAGGAGTTATTGGCTTGTAGGGCCATTTTAGGGTTAGGTTCTTTTTTGGTGATTTAGGGTCCAAAAACTTCTGGAGTCCATTTGAGGAATTAAATGGATATTTTTTAGGGTCAAAACTTCTCTAAAAAAAAAATTATCCTCTCAACATAGTTCTAACATTGATATTTTTCCAAGGGCACAAACATCACCTCAATTGGAGTTCATATGAGGAATTTAAACCTCCCACAAGTTGACCTATCTTGTTGACAAACATGGAACTGAGTGGATGACATGTTAGCTCCCACTACTCACACATGTGGATCTAGTCATGTGTTTAATTTTAAGAAGATTCTAGAGGGTCCAAAATCCTAATCCTAATTGGGAGTTGAGCCATGAAAAAACCCGTACCCTAATCCTAGATGGTTATTGGGACATTGTTAAATATTACATTGCTTGGAAAAAGAAGGGGTTCCATTATTATTGTGTTGTTTATTGTTTCATAGTTGCATAGAGAAATGAGTGAGATATTGGAGTAGAATAGAGGAAATAATAGACCCTATAGCAACCATGAAAACTCCATAATGTGTTCACCTTTCTTTGTATTTTCATTTCAAGACTAAGAAGAAAAGAGCAAGGCATAGGCCTCACCTTCTCGTCATTTTTTCCCATATTGGGTTTTGCAAGGTACATATTGTGTTCATCGTGTGGATTGTGTGGTATTTGTTTTAGATTCTTTATTTTCAATCTCGACTTATTTTAGTATTTTCTGCACTAAGATAGTAATATTAAAATTGAATCTTGTTGGCAGCCAAAAATTCATATTGTTTCATTGATCTTCGAAATGCAAGCTTGGAAAAAGAAATTTTATTAGCTTCCTCTTTGTGTCTGCGAAGAGTTTGATTATGATTCTTTTGAAGAATTGATTGATTGATCATTTTCTATTTTTGAGTTTTATTTTTTCAATAAACTTCTCGCTTACCCATTTCAATTTCATGACTGTCAAGCATGAAATTGAAATCGTTTTGTATAAACACATTTGATAAACTCTAAAAGTTTCTCTCCTTATAAAACTAAATGATCCTTTGAAACACTTTTAATCTCAAAACTTTCAAGTTTGATGAACATATGGTTATGTGAAACATTTCTATAGCATTAGGATAGAACTTAGTCGTGTTTGGTTCATGTTATGCCTTGATCGATTTTCAATAATGTTATGTTGTTTCTTTACCCCTTTGCGATTTTGGTTCTAAAATTATGACATAAACCTATGATCCAAATGCTACCTTTGGCTGTTATGTCACAGTCTAATCATTGTATTACCTAGCTAGTATTCATTCTATGAAACCATTACATCTTTGTCCTGTTCACCTAAACTTGCATTCATTTCGTCGTTTGATGGTGCTTCGTAATCAGAAATTAGGTTATTAGCAGGTGAGGTGGTGTTTTAGTGTATTTTTCCTCTGTTTCGAGGTTTAATCAATAGTAAGAGTGGGAGTCATGGTAGCATCCTCCCGAGATCATAGTTTCTGGTCCACCTTTGACTATGCAAAACATATCATTTGTTTCGGGTTGGCTCGAACATAGACTCCTCCATTCTGCACCTTCTGGTATATCGTAATCAATATTATGGCTCCTGTAGTTATGGTAGAGTTGAATGCGTCACAGGATCTTCTCTCTCATGACAATGTTATAGATGACCTCGCCATATTTAGATGGGTTAAGTTTGTATAGTCATTCGAGAGTTTAAATCTAGAAGTTGCCCAAGATTTCGCCAAGACCTTTGATGGTGTTAGAGATAAAATAGGTGACCTACAGTTACAAGTTGATGAGGAATCAATAGCAGTGGCCATGATCCTATCACGGGAAGGAGACTGCTGGTTCAAAAACCTGAAAATAGAAGGTATCCCTTGGCATCTACTGATGATTTCCAGAAAGTCTCGCTACAACGTTAAAGGTACACCCATTCATTTGTTCAAGACTTGTTGGCATGGTTTGTTGTTAATAATCAAATAGTTCGTCACCTATGAGGGACGCTATGGACTTGTATTTTTATTTCATGTGCACCTATTAATGGTCTTCCTAGGTTTTAATTTAAACTTGCCATTTTATTTGCTTAAAATCCTACAGAACATGTCCAGGTTCTATCAAAGACAAAACCCCAACTCAGAATCTAGTATTTTCCACCATGGTTTAATACGGGTTTTTGTTAATGCTCATTTATTAAAGGTAGGATATAGCTGACAAGGTTTCTTTATTAGGAATGGTTTTGTTTCGTTTCTACCAGAACCGGTCAATATTTTACCTCTGTGTGTTGATGAGTCTATCGACCCTTTCCTATTGTCTCACTCTCTCGAAAGCTTTCGAGTGGAAATCATAGAAGACCCTGCATTACCTCATGATACCCCTATTGATTCTCGTGAGTCATCTAAGGTCATCCCCAGGAAGCACAAATTCATTCCAAAGAAGTCCTTTGAGGAATTTTTGAGTCATCTAAGGGATAAGGTACCTGTCTTCCCCAATCCTATTGAGAAATCGGTTTATGAAAATGAAATTAAAATCACAAGACAGAGAAAGAAAAACACGCAGGGGGTTAATGATTTAGATTGCAGGAATAAAAGGAATGGCATACTTCTTTCAAGAATGACCAGGAATCAACACCAGAACTGTGATAAAACTATCCCCACAGTTGATATCGAGGACATGATCTTTGTTAACGACGTTAGTTCTAATGCCACTAGAATAGAATCACCCCATTATGATTTTGTTTCTAACTTTCCTCCATTTCTAAAATAGCAAGAAGTATTTTCTGGAATCCAGTATGATTTGAAAAGGATTATGGCATGGGATAAGCCATTAAACTCATATCATACTCACCCACTACCGAATCTGGAACAGGTATACTATGAGGATTGTTTTAATTGGATCCATAGGTATTACCAGGACATCCCTTATCTACAGGCTCAACTAAATCAAGTTATGGCTCGTAACCTAGCTTTGCAAAAAAGAAAATGAATATTTGAGAGCTAGCATCCAACTGGTTTCACCCAGGGCCAGCAAACGGTTCAGGAGGTCAGAAAATACTATTATAAAAAATTCCACCAATTTCAACATTGTTATCAATTCATAATTATCTCGTGTTTTTTTTTCAAAGTTTTAATGGGTAAACATTCTTCTTGGAATTTACGTTTTAGGGATAACTGAAATTGTTTTATTTTAGTTTTTATTAGACTAGCTACATAATCATAGATTATGTAGTTTGTCTTTAATTAGTTTATTTGATTGCTTTTCTAATTTAAATTTTGTTTTTCTTCTCAAGTGTGAAGGAGATCAATGTGCAAAGGTTAAAGGAATGAGTAATTAGTTCGAAGTGCTCCAAATTTGTAATTTTGATTTTGAAAAACAGTTTCAAGAATATTTTAATGATGTAATTATTTTGAATAGTTGTCACAACGGACCTATTTTTTTGGTTACTTTTAGTAAATACTTTATTAAAATGGATCTGTCTCTATCTTGTGAGATATGAGAAACAAACCATGAATTTAGTTTAAATATTGGTGCTTTCCTAGAGACAAAGGCAATTCTTTTGGGACCTAATGATGGAATTATCATTTTGAGAAATATATGGAATGCAGTTTAATTTGTGGCTTTAGTCTTTTTGTAGACTATACAATGTGATTATTGGCCTTCATATATTTTATGGGCATGAAAAACTTATCCGTTATGAATTATCTTTAGATTGTTCAATATTTATGTTTCCATGTCATGCTTATCTCTCACGTGGTCCATTATTCATCGGTTATTATAATCTATGTGAATAATCATCTATCTATACATTTTGAGTTTACATCGAATGTTGGATTTTTTATAATACCATTTGTCAGAGATTGAACTTAATTTCATCTTTAGCTTTTGAATAATTAAAATTACATGAGTAAAAAATCATTGTCTTTCTGTTTATCATAGATTGCTTTCGAAATTCAAAAACATTATTTGAGTTGTTTCAGGAAATATCATTCTTTGCTCATTGCCATAGATTTATGCTTGGAAATAGGTTAAGTGGAGATTACATTACATAGAAAGATGAATTAAGCCTAGTACCTTTTCTTTATAGTTGATCAGCATCAAGATTTCTTTTTATTTGATTTATTTACTTTACGAATGAATAACGATTAAATCATTCAAACTTTAATGCTTTGTTCATCACTGTTATATCATTTCCAATCGCATTCATTCATTTGTTTTTATTTTCTACTTATAGTAATAGAACGATTTCCTTTAGTTTTACAACTTATTTAAACTTTGATTCATTAGTTAAAATTATCATTTTCACAAGGATTTCTTTAAACCTGGTATCTGTACATATCTATTGTATATAATACGACTATAAGCAAAGTAATTATATATGTGTGTTGACTGATAGGATTATATAGTTAGGTATTTTTACCTCTCCTAGTTATTTTAGCATCTTAATTGGCTAACGGAGCCATAAAACCTGTCAGGGTAGATTATTCCAAACGGCTTGGGTTAAATAGACAAACTCGGACCAGATCTTCCCTTCTTGTTGATGGTGTGTCGTAAACACCTGTCAACAAATGGCTCTATAAGGAGGGCATGAAAGTCATTGATGGCACGAGGAGGTCGTAAGACTCCCCCAAACATTCATTCTCCTTTCGTGATGAATAGTCGCTCAGACCCTATCGTTATACCTGATCCAACCACTGCATTAGAAGATACACCTGACATTCCCGCTGAACTTGTGACACTGATTCCTCAAGGGATTGATGTACAAGAAATTATCCATAATTCTTTCCAGTCAATTTTAAGAACCAATGGTGCATTATCTCGACTTAGAAGATCTGGTGGATAGCTAAATCAACCCCTTGATTTTTCCAATATGCAAGAAGATACTCTTGGCATTGGTCTGCCTGATCACACATTGGGTGATAATATTACCAATCCTTTTGAAGCACTAATCCTAGGTGTTGGGGGATCTGGTGTTCCACCATCCCCATCGAGGTATTCTCCACCCTCTTCAGGAGAAGAATCATCTAAAGAAGGTAGTTCTTCATATGGGAAATATCAAAATTCACCCCCACCAAATCCCATGGTAACCAAAACAATCCCTCCAGAACTTGGCTTGATCAATATGTTGTGGAAATGCCTGGACCCCAACATCTGTTACCCAAACATCCTGAAAAGTGGTTACCAAAATTTGACCTCGATTCAAAGCAATCATCTGAGGATCATATCAAGAAATTCATGTTAGCTGTTAGGATTTGGAACGTCGAACACAAGGATTTGTTTTGCAGGATATTCCCTTACACTTTTGAGGAAAATTCCTCCACCAGGTATTTTTCACAACAACCCCAAACTATCATTTCTAAGGATAAGTTCGAGACCTTTTTCTTAGAAAAGTTTAGAGATGATAAATCTCCAGAAGTTTTGGTAATGGAACTGTCCAACATGAAAATGAACCCTAAAGAGAAAGTTAAGGAT
Source organism: Picea sitchensis (assembly GCA_010110895.2). Classification (NCBI taxonomy): domain Eukaryota; kingdom Viridiplantae; phylum Streptophyta; class Pinopsida; order Pinales; family Pinaceae; genus Picea; species Picea sitchensis. The sequence continues at coordinate 58,812 of SNQJ01S0095352.1, read as the reverse complement.
TTCAATCAGAGATTCCTTACGCTTAAAAATAAAATCCCTACAGAATCAATATCTGCTGAGAACTTGATTGTTGCATACTATGCTAAATCCCTACACCATAATATAGCTATATGGGTTAAGAGGTCTAAGAAAAACATGTTACTAGAAGATTTTGAGGAGGAAGTCCTTATTGAAAAGGACATTCTTATTTTAAAGGATAGTGTAAGTATGGAAGTTGAATCAACTTCCTCTTCCAAAAAGAAGATAGAAATCCTTGCTAGACATCCCCAAAATAAAAAAGAACAAGAAACTTTAGACTTGGAAATTTTACAGAAAGCCTTTCAGAAGTTATCTAATCAAGTTGTAGAATTGAAAAGATTTGTTGAAGAATCATATTCAAGTAAAGGAAACCTTAGACCACCTTTTAGGAAACCTTTTCCTTTAAACAGACCAAATCTGACCACATAAGTTCTGAATTTTGAAGGGTTGCAGTAGGCTTTGCAAGAAATATTAGAAGCAAATGATAGTGTTGTTTCTGTACGGCCTGAAAACCAAAATGACACAGGTGAAGAAGAAACACCTGATGAGGAGGACTCATCTCCCCCAGTCTTCGGACATCTTTCCAACAGTATTTTCCAAGCTAATTTTGAAACTGTCCATAAAAATCAGCACCCATATAATATTCGAAGTAAGGTGCAAAACAAATCCTCACTTGAGACAAGTAAAAATATGGTATCCAAAAAGCCAAAACAGATTGAAACAACATGAAAACATGTTTCCCTAGATTTAGAATATGATTTGGATGAAGATCTTAAAAAACTAAGGTCAAATAAATCAATTTTTGAACTTCTTAAATTCCCTCTTATCCTATAGAAAATGTTGTGAAGTATAGCTGATAATAGAAAAAAGAATGATCCTTTAAGCAAGAAATCAGCAGAAAATGTTGCAAATAAAATGAAAGAGGTTGTGAGTAAAACTCACCTAAATATCATCATAAAAAGGACACATCAGATCAGACTATATGGAATTTAGATAAAATTATTTCAGGTACAACAATAAAAAAATCAGCAGATTATTGCTCCCACACCATGAAAAATGTACCACCATTCTTGTTAACTCTAGAAATTTTCAACAAAAATGTGCATAATTGTATGGTTGATTCTGGGGCCTCATCTAATGTAATGCCTCTTTTTGTTTGTGAAAAGATTAATGTTGAAGTCAAACCTTCCGATTTGAAAATCATTTAGTTAGATAGAACTAATGTCACAGTCATTAGTGAACTTAAAGATGTATTGATTAGATTGTCATCTAACCCAAAACTCCACCAAATAATTGATATAGTTGTCATTGATATTTCTGAATTTTATGGATTATTTTTTAGCAGAGATTGGTTCAAGCAATTGCATGGCTATTTTTCTACAGATTGGTCTCATCCGTGGTTACTGGAAAACGACCAACCTAACAAAATCAGAATTAATAGAGAACATTATCTAAAGTACACTGTTACATATTTAAATGATTCCAACAATCCTTTTACCGTTGCTGTAAATACGATTGAAGCTCAACGAATGAACACTTTTTTTGGAAATTTCATGACTGAAATATCCAATATTACAAATCCAGAATAACAATCTGAAATATCAGCCCATACTCAGATGACAGTTTTGAAAAATGATCCAAACATTGTTGATGACGATGAAATATGGTTTTTATACTTTGATGGATCTAAATCTTGTGAAGGAGGCGGTGTTGGTTGTGTTCTGATCAACCCCAAAGGTAATAAGACATTCATTTCATGTCGATTAGAATTTGAATGTACTAACAACACATCAGAATATGAAGCACTCTTGCATGGATTGATGAAGGCATTGGATCTTAAGGTGCAAAACTTGGTGGTGTTTGGTGACTCTGAAATTGTAGTTAAGATGGTAAAAAACGTTATTCATTGTTTATCACCTCATCTCAAAAACTACCAATCTGAGGTATGGAGATTAATACATAAATTTCTCACTTTTAACATAAGTTCCATTCCTATATCTAGTAATTTTGAAGCTTATTTATTGGCTAATGTCACTTCGAAATTATTACCTGCTGAGGGTTTTTCTCCTAATGCATTTTTTGTTGAGTTGTTATTCATACCATTGATCCCCGACAATATTACCAATTGGTGAGTGTTTGACGATGACCAGCAAATCATAAAATTTTATGCATGTGGAGGACACTTTCCAAGATGTTGTAATTGATGAAAGTACTCACAATGAAAATATCAGTGATTTCTCGGTAATATCTGACCCTCGTTCTGTGGAAATATCATCTGATCTGGTAAACTCTATCCCTAAGTTTGTTTTTAGATTAGAAAAATTTAAGATTTACATGACAAGTTTAGGGGAGTGGTTAATTGCAAAATGAACAGTTCTTAGTTATTGTACGAAACTATAAATTTCAGAACGCAAGATAATCCTCAGAATATTATTCTGGGAAAAGGGTGTTATGAACAAGAAATATCTGCATTTATAAAATTGTTTAAAGAATTTAAATATGTGTTTGCTTGGACATATGATGATTTAAAAAAATTTGATCCAAACATAATACAACATGTAATTCCCATGAATCCCCAAACCCATCCATTTCAGCAAAAACTTAGATGCATCCTAAATTAGAACCCACAGTAAAAAAGGAAATAAATAAATTGCTAATTGCCAATATTATTTTCCCAATTCGTCATACCCAATGGGTATCCAACTTAGTCCCAATAAGAAAGAAGAATGGAGAAATTTGACTTTGTATCGATTTTCGTAATTTAAACCGAGCCTATGATAAAGACAACTATCATGTTCCCCCAATGGAACAAATTTTGCAACAAGTATTTGGTTCTGAAAGACTATCTTTATTATATGGTTTCTCAGGATATAAACAGGTCCTTATGTCTCCATATGATCAGTTGAAAACCACTTTTCTCACCCCGTGGGGCACCTATGCCTATCGCAAAATGCCTTTCAGATTGATTAATGTCAGAGCCACTTTCCAGAGGGAAATGGATATTGCCTTTTGTGGCCTTATAAACCAGTCAGTTGTTGTCTACTTAGATGATGTCACTATCTTTTCAAAGAACAAAAAATACCACTTGTCACATATTAAGAGTGTACTAGAACATTGTCGTAAGTTTGGTATTTCACTAATTCCAAAAAAAACACTTTTTGCAGTGGAACAGGGAAGAATATTGGGATTTATAGTGGCAAAAGAGGGGATAATAACAGACCCCGAACGAAAAAAAAATATTGCCAATCTCCCTCCTCCATCTTCCAAAAATGCAATGCAATCGTTTTTGGGTAAAATAAATTTTGTCAAATGTTTTGTCCCAAGTTTTTCTGAGATGGTTAGGCCTCTACAAAACCTGATTAAAAAGGATGTTCTCTTCAAATGGGGACCTCAATAGAACCTATATTTTAATGCCATTAGAAAATATATAACTGAATCTTCGTCCTTGATGAGTCTTGATTTTTCCAAAGATTTCACGTTGTACACTTTTGCATCAGACAAATTGTATGTTGATGTGCTTACTCAGAAAAGTGTTGAAAATAACAAAATACCCATTTTATTTATGAGTTTCTCAATTAAAGGATAAGAATTAAATTATCCTGCAGTAGATCAACAAGATTACATTGTTTTTAACGAAGTTAAACATTTCAGACCCTACCTGTTGAAATCTAGGGTAAAATTTATTGTCCTTTACCCTGCTATAAGAAATTTGTTGGGACAAAAGGAACTTGGGGAAAAAAGGGAAAATTGGATGACCTCCCTTCAAGAGTATGATATCGAAATCGTACCCTCACAAATTGTTAGAGGTCAAGTCTTTTGCAAATTAGTGGTTGATTTAGTTGAAATACCAGAAAATCAACCAACGACACCAGCTGAAAATCTGCATAATGAAACACAAATATGTTGTGTACAAAATGCACCCAATTCATGGTATAATGATATTAGATTTTATTTGTTGCATGAAAATACTCCTAGAAACCTTGATCCAAAAAACAGAAGAGCATTAAGGCTTAGATCTGCGTCTTTTCAATTGATTAATGATGTATTGTTTCGGAATAATTTTGATGGTGTATTTTTGCGCTGCCTAGAAAAGGAAGAATTTGAAAAGGTTCTAACTGAGTTACATTTTGGTCATGTTGGGGGCCAATTTGGTGGATATATGACTGCCCACAAAGTACTTATGGCTAGTTACTATTGGCCCACCTTATTTAAATATGCTCATGATTTGGCTCGCAAATGTATAATCTGTCAAAAGGCTACAGGGCGGGTCAAGAAAGTTGAATTTCCCTTGCAACCCATTGCAGTAGATACACTGTGTTGGCCCTTGATCAAATTTTGAGGGATCTAGTCAAGTTTGACCTATTTCAGGACTTCGACAGTCTATCAAAGGAGGAGTGCAAGACGAAGCGGAGATCACGGATCTTGGGCCCTTTTTTGGGTCCATTTTGGGTTTTAAGGATTATGTAATGGGCATGGGATGTTGGCCCATGGGTTTACCCATGTTTAGGCCTATTTTGTAATATGTATATAGATGTCTAGGAAATATAGAGAAGGATGAATGGCTAAGTGCTAGATCTATGTGATTGAAGGATTGTAAGATCTGTGCATACTGTGTGGGACTTGCAGAGATGAGTGCAAGTCGTTGTAAGAGGCTGTGGAAGGATGTGTGCTTAGATCTACCGGGGAAGGAGGATCTAGCAAGTTGCGCAGATATCCTGTCCTAGGAGAAGTAGGGTTTTGAGGCTCTGTGCTTGTAGACGTAGCCCCAGGGTGGGGGTGAACCATGTAAACACTGTGTTGTTTCGCTTTGTGCTTGTCTTGATGTGTTTATAACTTCTTTTGTTAAGTGCTTTGATAGAGATAGATAAATCTGCTTATGCTTTGTGCTAATGATGTGTAAAAATGTTAGATCTGATCTATATGAGGGTTCTTAGTGCTTGATCTGCTAGATATGACCTGCATGTTTTGATAAAGTACTTAAATACATCAGATCTGAGTCAATGATGTGATGCTCTGTTCTATCTGCGTAGTAGTTATTGGATGAATATTGATTAATTGTTGATGCTAAGTGCTCTTTTAAGTAATATAATCACATATCTGTGTCATAGCTAAGGTTGCAGACACTTGAGTCCTGAAACCACCCTTTCCTCTACCTTGGGTGAGACTTCATCTTCTTTGTAGGTGTTGCCAAAAGGGCCAGTAGTTAGGGTTTTATTGGTGCATTGTTGTAGCGTTGAACCCTAGGTCTTCCCCTGTGCCAACAAATGGTTTTGTTGCTGGGACCTGAAACTGTGATTGTTGGGAACTGAGAAAGAAGAAGATTTGTGCAAAAATCCCACCTAAAATTGTGAAATCTCTGTGCATAGATCTATTGCTCTGGTGCACAGTACTCTACTTAGTCTGACAAGATCTATGTTAAGGAAAATAAGTTTGATCTGAAGAAAAGAGGTAATATCTGTAAACTCTATGATCTGATAAAGGTAAGAATAGTGAAAAGTTATAGATCTGAAGGCTTTGTGCTTTGTAGAAGTAAGATTAGTGGATTTTTTTTGTTTCAAAAGTATGAATCTAGGTATGTTTGATAGATTCTATCCTAGCTTGAAAACTAGGGTATTAATAGATGAAAGAAGATTTGATATGAACAGTGAAAACTATGTTATACCTATGGATAGAAGGAATGTTTGGACTAATAAATGTATGTAGGATCCTAGAAAGAATTTTTTGCAGGTTAGCTACCATGATTCTAGTATGTAGTACAGGAAAGGCTGGGGATCATTTAAGATAAAGAGAGGATTAACTCTTTGTTACAATTGCAGAAAACCAAGACATCTTTCTAAGGAATGCCCTGGGAAAAGACCTAGTTGTCTTTTTTCTAAAGCTATGGACCATGAAGTGTTGGATTGCCCTAGAATGATTGCTAAGATGGAAGGAATGAATCTAAATAAATAAAACCCTAAGGTAGATCCAGAAGTAGAAGAACCATAGAAAGAATCAAAGAAATTATTGCTACAAATAAACGAAACTTTGAATGACCACCGACATGTCATATTATTGGAGATATTCAAAGAAAAAGAATGCCTTGAAGAAAGAAYASGRGACTTCGACATTGAWTGTGTTCTAGATMAKGAAACACGGGTGAATATCATGAAAGAAAGAACTTGGGAAGCTATAGGGAAGCCTGCTATGATCCCTTCATTAGGAGGAATAGGGTTATTCAGAGGAAAGTTGATAAACCTATGTGGAAGGCTCGCTCAGATACCTATGACTGTTAATGAAACTTCGACAAAATATGATTTTGATATTATTAAATTTACTGAGAACAATGCCCCATTTACCATGTTACTAGGAAAACCTTGGATCGACAGAGATCAAGCTAGATGAAAGGAAGAAGAAGAATTTTTGGAACAGAAGAAGAAAGAATTAAAAGATTGCATGACTAGAAGGATCGCACACTTGATTGAAGAAAAAGAGAACAGATCGAATGTATTTAACATTAGAGACCTAGATGTCAAAGTTGTAAGAACACTAGAGGATCCACAGAAGATTGAAGTACCTATCCCAGAAAAAGAAGAAGTATTATCCTGGAACCCTAGGGAAGAATCTTAGCAGCGCAAAGTGACTATGTCAAAAGAAGACAAGAATCAGAATGGAAAAAGGAATGTCGAGATGAATCTCACTGGGAAGAAGGCTAGAAAGTTAAGTTAGAAGAGAGCCGAGATCGATAAGTTGTAGAAGGCTCCAAAGGGAACCTCGCAGAAGGAAAAATTCAAAATTGGAGCTTCGCCAGGATATTAGAATAGTGACACATGGCACTTCGCCATGACGAAGCAATATAGCCGTTGGGGACCAGCAATGATTTTAAGGATGGAAATTTATTTTAAACTATAGAAACCTTGGCGAATGTTAGTAATCCTTCATATCTTAAATATAAAAAATTTGGCGGTATTTTTGTAAAAATATTCAAATTTCTAAGGATTTTATATAGTTTGCATAAATGCTTGATGATTTTTGAGGTAAAATAATTTTATCCTATAGAATTTGGGCGAATTTTTTTTAGAATAGCGAATCTTTTTTTGGGAAAAACCATGGAAAATTAGCTCATGAGAGAAATTTAGCCCCTAAAATCATCCCTATTGGGGACATTATAACCGTTAGATCAATGCTCTGAATGGATAGAAATCCATTTATGGCCAACCAGCTTGCCATCCGACCGGGGGAACCGTGCCATAATAGACAGAACCAAGTTAATGAAGGCCTCATACTCGTTGTCGAGTTACCTATTTATCCCACCGTGCCATGCACCGAGAAAAATTTTTCTAATTGAGAATTTGATCCCGTAGACTAAGTTGAGTTTATACAGTGATCATCGTGCTTTTTATTGTGTGTAAGCTACCCCCCGAACTTGAGATTGTTAACCCCGAGTGTGTAGTTCGGACGAGTTGAGCACTACAGAAAGATTTTTTGAGGAAGTTTTGATCGAACTCATGATTTAAAGAGTCATGTCAATGTCTATAGGTATACAAGAATCATCCATGAGAGGATTTCCAGCCTCTCCATCCACTGCTCGTGGAGCAGGATCATCCCGGTCATCTGATCAGAAGTGAACTAAGAACAGGGATGACTTAGCGAATGATAAATTGATCCTGACTATCTTTCCCACCTATATACCACCTTTAAGAGGTGTTGTAAACCACGATAGCGTACCTAGATATTTTGAGTATGCCTTGGTCACTGCGTACCTCCCGAAGGGGATATGCGTAGTGCAAGGAGATCAAGATAAGATCACAGGGTTGAAGTTTGGCGACTTCAGCCTCAACGATCATAAAGTCTACAACATGTTAGCCCCACATAAGTATCTGACTAGAAAAAAAGGGAAAAACTCAAAGGTGATTCCCCAAGCATGGACCCATAACCTCACAAAGTCCACTCTACTCAACGTCATGAAAATTCCCCACTTCGGAAGACACTAAGAGGTGAATGCATGTGTCAAGATGTTGTTGTCTTGTTACCATGGCGGATATTTGTGGATAAATCGTCGTATCATAGTTGATCCGACCTTGAGCAATTAGATCACGGGTTTGAGTATGCAAGGACCTAACCCACAGTACTTCTATCCTAGAAAATCCATGGACTGCACTCTCACACAAAGGATCAAGGACACCTACGACGATGTCGAGAAAGTCACACGAGGCTACAAGGTAGCCTCTATTCAGAATGGTGTAGTGTGCCTCGCCTGTCAGATGATCACAGGAAAGTTAGTTCGCAAGAAACGACCTACCCAAGTGACTGGTTTTGTAGTTGACCTCGCAGGGAAGTGCACGAAGGGCCTACAAATGAATTGGGTGAAGTACCTCGTGAACCAATTAGAACTCAACTACAGAGAAGCCCATGATCAAGGGTACGAATTTCATTTCAGTTGGCTATTGTTCTTGATCTCTTTCATTGCCTGGGAGATGCCGGAAGGTGCGACCTTCCCGGATGTTGAGTCATTTGAACCATTGGCTACGAAGTTCAGTACATTGTGGTACTCAAGTGACATGAATAAGCAATGGTAGTCAAATTTCATGTTCCATACATACTAGAATCAGCTGAATATAGCCATACAGTTTGAGCCTCGCATGAAGTCGAACATTATACACTGATTCAGGCCTTTAATGAAGTTCAACATTGATCGACATTTCATTTATATCACAGCGTGAGTCGACGAGAAAAAGCAACAACTCCAGTCCTGTTACAAGCTGATGGAGGAGCACTTAGAGGAGATTACTAAGGAATGGTCCATTGACCTCCTCATTCCAGTCGACCCTACGGAGATATCCGACATCGACAATCCAGAAGCTGCGTAGGATACACCCGGACCTAGAAAAACAAAGAATACTGACGAAGTACAAGATTTAAGAAGTGGCTCAGTGAAGACTGCTTCCATGTCACCAGTGAAAGGAGGTGATGGTGAAGATATAGATGGAACAGAAGCTGAACAAAGGAGAGGCAAAGTAACACTACCCAAAGATGAGGAGGACCCCTCGAAGAAAAGTAAGGTTTCCCCCACGAAACCTTCCTCCCAGAAGAGATCAAATGCCCCTATAACTAAGATGCAGACCTTCCTCACCTCTGATGATTTTAATTTCATCATAGCAGCCCTGAATGATGCTTCACTAGAGATAGAAGAGAAGCAAGAAGCTAAGCAGGAGGAGATGTTGTTGGATTACTGAGAGGGGGGGGTGAATCAGTAATAGTGTAATTATAATCCTTTTTCTTCAAATGTTATATCAATGTAGAATTATTATCCAATAATGAGCAGTAAGA